>PVKY010000242.1:0-61003 GCA_004027775.1 Bradypus variegatus | reverse complement strand
GACAGTAGCCAATAAACTGCAAGAAGGAGGGGCTAGGGGACGAGCGATCCAATGAGAAGCCTGAGAAGGCGTGGCCCGAACATTTGTTGACCTGCTAGTCGCAATTCCTGCTGGGAATGGTAGTCTTCTTACGGCTCCGGCCCATAAGCCATAGTACAAGGCAGACTACAACTCCCATGTGACAGAGTGCCTAGAGCTCCAAAGAACCCAGGAGAGGAGAAAAAGTCGGAAAGGATAGTTCCTAGAGAGTCTCACTGGACACCAGGAACATCTTAGACCCAGGACCCCGACTCACCCGGATTCCCGGCTCTAGCGTCGCCGGTGGCTCTTCTCAGCGGCGGCGGGAGCAGCACGAGGGGGAGGTGCGAGGAGCAGCCAACCGCCACCGGCGAGCCCCGCAGCCAATCAGCAGCGGCCGGGGCGGTGCAATGACCTCACCGGTTCTACTCTCTTACCCCTCCCCCACGTGGTTGTTGCTGCCGGTAGCCCAGGAGTAGGGAAGTTTGGGGGAGGGGGCAAGGGAGGAGAATGAGTGATGTCACTTTTCCCCCGCTTGATTGGTTGTCGGGTGGCCGGGACTACGACCAATCAACATCCTCAGAAACTCTGGCGCGGCCCCGCGGAAAGCCCTGTTGCCACCGGGAGGCGAGCGAGTGCGCGCGTGGGGGGTGCGAGCGAGTGCGCGCGAGGGGGTGCGCGCGCGCTGCAGAGTAGGCAATGCGCGCGACTTGTATTCGGGGGTCTTCGGGACAGACTAACCTCCTTCAAGACTGACATTTAGGCCCCCCTCCCTGGGCTGGGGAGCTGACACGAGATAGGGAAAGGCAGCGCCCCGTCGGGCTTCACAGAGCATTCTGGGGAGAACCGCACTTTGGGGGTGTTCACACTTGGCAGAAGGGAGAGTTTTCAGGGTCTCCGGGGGAAGTTCACTCTGTGGGTTTGGAGGAGAGACGTATGCCCTGGCAGAAGTAGATTCCTGCTTCCCGGATATGGGGTTTATGCAAGGTGGGCACCTGTCTGCAGGTGTGAACCTGTCTGTGGTGGAGATGTACACACACTCCGTCTTGGATTTACACTGGGGGATGGAGAGCCTTGGACGCTGGCCGCAAAGGAGGTCTGTGCTGTCTGCGATGTGTTCCCGGTAGCCACAGGGGCCTCACACCAGGTGTGAAGGAAAATGCATCCCAGCCTATTGAAAGCCCGTTCTGTCCACATATCATTCACACTATGCAAAGAGAATTGGCCACCGTGTGTGACTAGTTCACACAGGATGTGGAAGAAATATCAGTGTCCACAGGATTCACTGAGCATGAAGGAATTTCCCACCATCCATGGGAAGGTCCCTCTCTCCACAGAGTGGTCTTGGGAATGGGGGAAATTTATTTTACTGTCTACAGGAGTTCACACTCTGAAAGACTATTACACTATTACTTGTGCTATTATATCATTACCTATACTATACTGTCTCATAGTATCGTCATACCATCGTGAATATTTTACTCTCATACTAAAAGAGAGTTCACACTTCCGTATTGGATGAGCCCTGAGCTAAGGGAAAATTTATATCTTTCAGGGCAGTGTATGTTCAACATTGGGTTGATGCTGGGTGTGAGGAAAATTTACGTGGATCAGGCAAGTTCACACTGCCTACATTAGGCAGACCCTTAGAAAGTGGTTCATGTTGTTACAAAGGGGATTCATGGTAGCCCCAGTAAGTTGCCCGTGCATGGACATGCGTACTGTGTTAACTTTGTCATGGATACGAAGGAGATTACAGTGCACCTAGGGAGGCTCACACCAGGTTTGGGATGGAGTTTGAAGCTCCACAGTCAGTGTCCATCAAGTATGTGGGGGAATGAGACCATAGTGGGGAGGTCTTTACTCTCCATGAAGGGAGCATTCTGCTGCAGTGAAGGAGGTTTCCAATATCCCTGCAGGATTGTTTCTAGCTATGGTGCACTTACAATGTCCACCCAGGGATCCCCACTGCTTATGCAAGTTATACCCTGCTTGAAGGAGACCTGTCCGTGGGAGCTCACACCGTCCAAGGCCCATTTCCCCTGTCATCAAGGAAAGGCCCGCACCAGGGGCTGTACCCTGTCCTGGGAGAATTATATAAAACATAGTAAACATAGTTACACAGTTCACTGAAATCACACTGTCATGTGGAATGGGGGTAACGATGCATGAGGCAGGGTAGCACAGGCTTAGCCAGGCTGCCCAGGGCTCAAGTCCCAGCTCTGCCTCTTCCCAGCTGTGTGACTTTGGGCAAGTCACTTAACTCATTTGTTCCTTGGTTTCCACCTCTATTAAAAGGGGATAATAAAAGTAGCCTAGTGCATAGGGTTGTTATGAGGCTAAAATGGGTGAATATGGGCAAATCATTTAGAACAGTGTTGGGAGCAGAGAAACGTGCACAAAAATGTGAGCTACGGTTATAATTATTCAGAAGGAGTTTATCACCCCTGAAGAGTTTATGCTGTTCCAGTCTTCTTGATAACCTTGTCCGTGAAGCTTATATTTGATATGTGTTATGGTGGTGGGGATTACTGTTTGGAAGGATCCCAGGGTTCAGCATAATGCCGGGCATTTATCAATCCTTCAGGAGGCATTACAGCCTAGTGCTTGAGTGCAGTTGTGTTCCAGCTGTAACAGTTTCTAGCGGTGTGACCTTGGAGCATAATCTCTCTCAGTCTTACTCTCCACATCTGAAAAATGGGAACAATTAGATAATCTACCTTGTAAAATTGAGATGTTGCACCCAGGGCTTTATATGTGGTAAGTGCTCAATAAATGAGACTTAGGACTTTTATACTCTCTGTTCTGGGTTAGGCCCTGGGAAGTTCTTGCCATTCAGGAATTCACCATTTCATCTTTTCTCTGGGGCCCCACTGCCGGTGACAAGTTATGCTGCCCTTGAGGGAGTCCCAGGGTCCATAGCACTTGTGTGTTGGAGAGGGATTGGGTAACTTTTTATGGGAGAATTAAGACATTAAGAGGGGGGTTTATATAATTTTATGTAGGTTGCCAAGTCCCAGAGGGCTTAAATGGGATGTAGGGTTTCTTCCTGACTGTGGGAAAGGGCTGTGTTATCCATGATGTAATGAAACTGCTGTATGGCCACTGGGGTTTATTGCCCCCATCAGTGAATCTACACTGGTCAAGAAACAGCCCCAGGGCAGGTGGCACTGTCTGTGTGGGCCACAGGGTTCATGGGTTACATTGCACAAGGCCACATGGATTATGGGGCTGCACTGTTCACACAGCGTATGGGAAATTTCTCTATTTATATGGTTGTCTACACTGGGTATATAGGGTTTCTCCAAGTCACAGGAGTTGACCTTCTTGATGGGGGGGTTCACCCAGTGTTGAGGAAGTTATACTGCCTCTGGGGTAGATTACACTAATGAGGGAAGGCGTTGGTTGTGTGGGGCCCGCACTGTTTATATGCTGTCTCACCATCCGTATGGGGCTCATGCCATTTACAAGGGTCTCACTGTCTACACTGTTGATGGGGATTGTGCTCTCTATATGAATCTCACACCGATTATGAGGCACTCGCCATCTGTTTGGGGCAAATGCCATTTATGATTGGATCACTGTTGAAATAGGGCTCTCACCATTTATGAGGGTCACCTTGTCTATTTGGGGTTTGCAAGAGTCCTAATGCCTCTGCTGGGTTCA
The DNA here is from genome assembly GCA_004027775.1 of Bradypus variegatus. Taxonomy (NCBI): domain Eukaryota; kingdom Metazoa; phylum Chordata; class Mammalia; order Pilosa; family Bradypodidae; genus Bradypus; species Bradypus variegatus. The sequence goes on along the minus strand of PVKY010000242.1, from coordinate 57,319 downwards.
TAGGGTTCATAGTTTTTTGTGCATTGCACTATTTGAGGTTTACACTGCCTGTTTGAGAATCACACTTGATATCATTTACAGGCATTGTACTGTCTGGATGGGGTTCAGACCACTGGTGGGTGTACACCAGCTGTTTGTGGATTTGGATTCAGTTCACATCAGCAAATACCTGTTGTCAGCCGGTTCTATGGCAGACACTGGCGGAGTCACCGGTGAGAAGCCAATGAACAACCTAGACCAAAGTGCCTGTTTTTTGTGGTGCTGACATTCTGAAGGACAATTGCACCCTTTGTGGGGATTTCTTCTGTCTGTGGGCCCACACTGGTGTTCTGCGCCTTAGGGGGCTGCAATGGAGTAACTGCTCATGAGGGCTTCTCCATGTGTATGGACTGTGCTTGTTGGTATTGTGTTGAGTACATGGAAGGTCACCGTCCACAGATGGGCATGGTCATTCGTTATAGACTGGACACTTGCTCTGTGCCAGGCTCTGTGAAAGGCCCTGGGGGGAGGGTACTGCAGGCAACAAAACAGGCAAAAAATCCCTGCCCTCTTGGAGCTGCCGTTGTTGAGGAGGGATCCGACAGTAAGCAAATAAATTATTGAAATGTCAGATGAGGATAAGAGCTATGGAGAAAAATAACATAGAGAATGGACATGGGAATCTGGGAAGGAGGTTGCTATTTTAAATAGGGTGGTCAGGCAGGGTCTTATGGCGAAGGTGATTTCTGAGTAAAATCCTGCAGGGGATGAGAGATGGAGCTATGCTGACATCCAGGGGGGAAGATGGAGCAGCATGGGCAAAATCCCTGAGACAGGAGTAGGCCTGGAATGTTCAAGAAATAGCAAAGATGGTGGAGTATAGCTGGAGTGGAAATGAAGGGCAAAGGTGGGAGGTGAGGTCAGTGAAGGGGGGCCTGTTAGGCCCCTGCAAGGGGCCGGCTTTGTTGGAGCAGAGTGGCCACTGGAGGGTTTTGGGCAGCCAAACGATGTGAGCTGATTTGGTGGAACCCCTCTGGCTGCCAGGGAGAGCAAAAACTATAGGGACTGATGGCAGAAGGGAGATCAGTGGGGATGACGCCATAATAGAGTTATATTCTCTGTTTGGAGCACCCTGTTTATGATGGTTATACTCTGTGGGGGAGGGTGTTTGTATTTCTAAGGGAAATACAATGTTCATAGAGTATTTGGATTATTATTACCCATGGGGTTTATGGGTGGGTTCTGTGACTTAAATGGTCCACAAAATTTCCTTGCCAGGAGGTGACAAGTTTGTGAAATGTTGTGGTTTCTGTCGGGGACAGACACTGTCCATGCCTTAGCCTGAAAATAGTGGGATGTATGTTATCTGGGTCAGGGCAGTAAATTGGAAGGAGAACCTAGGTCCTTGGCAGTGGGGACTGTCCTCTTTGTCTGGACAGAGTTGTTTTCTCTGTGGAGCGTGACTGTTCATCAGAGGCAGGTCTTGGGTCCATGAGTGTCTTCACTTTTCACTGGGCCCCAGGGCCATTTGTGGAGGCTTTGCACAGTACACTGGGGGTAGCTCCGTGTTTCCTGGAGTCACAGGGCCGTGGGTAGATGGCATGGGTCTTCAAGGAATGGCCAGTGATGACGAATATTTTCTCTCACAATTCCCCAATATCTGGGCGTTTCACAGAAGAATGGTGGGGATTCACCATTCCTGGGGGTGGATCTCAGTGTTCCCGAATCTAGTGAAGTGTTCAAGAGGGTCCACATTTCTGTAATGGAGTCATGCTGGCCCCTGAGGGGTTACAGTATCCATGGACAGGTTTGTGCACCCACAGGAGGTCACGCTGCCCAGGGGATATTTTCACCAAGGACTCACACTCGTCCATGAGACCTGCCCACCATCAGGGTTGTGTTGTATAGAAACAGTGGGATCGAGTGCCCCTCTGGGTCAGGATATGATTTAAGCCATTAATAGGCAACTTCCCACTGACAGTGCCATGCATTGATTGTCTACAGTAGGCTGGAGTCTGTAGGGGAAGGGGGGAGGAGCCCAAGGGGTATAGCATTTGCTCTGCTAATAATTATAACTGGGGTTTATTGCATTTCTTATTTCACATCTCTGATTTCTCACAATAACCCTGTCATGTAGGCACTACTAATATCCCCATATTACAGATGAGGAAGCTGAGTTCAAAAAGGTCAACTTGACTCTTGTCATAGGCAGGAAGAAGACGTAGGGTTGAAACCTAGGTCTCTCTGTAATAAATTACACATTTATTATCCATGAAACTTTAGCTTTCCATCCCGGAGGCGGGGGTGTGTGGGTGGGTGGCAAAGGAGGTAGGAAAGCTGAGTGGCTACAGGAGGTGGTTGGGAATCCAGTAGATCTGGGTTGCCCCCAACACTTCCTGGCTGTGTAACTTTGGCAGACTGATTTCCGCTTGCAGAGCCTCGCTTTCTTAATCTGTAAATGGGGATAACAATAGTAATTCCCTCCTGGGGATTTTGTGAGGATGAAATGAGAAGATGCCCTGGACAATGCTTGGCCCAGTGCCCGGCACCTCCTGAGTGCTCGGAATTCAGGAGCTGTAATAATAACGGTGATGATGATTATTACTGGACCGCACTGCTCCCAGAGGGTTACAATACCCGTGGGGGAGCTGCACTGTCCGTAGGCAAGGTTACATAATTCCCCGTGGGGTGACGCTTCCCTGAAGGCCTGGGACTCCCCAAGGAGGAGGCCTGATCCTTTTTCTGAGGCACTGGTGAGGAGCTGGACCGGGAACCCAGCAGTGGAGGCTGGGCTTGAGGTTCTAAGAACTCAGCACCGGACCTCTGCAGGCTGCCCTCCCTGTGCCTGTCTCTCCACGCCCATCATCTGGGGTTCAGGCTCTCTGAGCATCCCCGTATGCCTCCCTCCTATGGTACCTCAGTCTTTTTTGAGGCTCTGTTTCCAGGCTCATCCTGGGAATTTGCTTCTATTTGCCCTCTACTCCGCTGCCACAGGCTCCCTGCCTCCGGCAGATCTGGGTTCTGATTTCCGGTTTCCCAGAGCTTCAGGCTCCATCTATCCCCCTTGACCACCGCTGGAGAGCAGACTTAACACTTCCCTCAGCTTCCATCCTTAAGCCCTGCCTTTTTGACTCCTGGCGACCCCCACCCCTAGTGCCCCGTGGGAGCACATTTGTTCAGACTTTGGTCGCCCCCTCGCATCCTGGCCCTACCTCCGGAACCCCCTGCCCCAGTGGTGGAGGTGGGGGTACCTCCGGTGCCAGCCATCCCCCCAGAACAGCTGCAGCCTGAGGAATGGGGGGGGTACCTCCCGAATGCATTCTCTCTGGTCACTTCCTTCCCAGCTGGGAGCAGGGCTGTCAGGAAGGCCAAGACCCCAACCTCAGAGAAGAGGAGCGGGCACAGCCGCCTCCCTATTTCCGATGCTGGGAAATGCTTCCCACCCACTCCACCCCACCCCTGGACAGCTGCCCCCATTCAGGCTCAGGGTTGGGGGGGGCAGGGTATGGCCAGGTTGGGAAATGCAGAGGTCTGGATCATCCTCCAAGGTCCTGACCCCACACCCCTGCAGAGAAGATTCTGCCTCTTCCCCAGAAGGTCATTTTGCCCCCTACCCATAAAAGTTTCTGACGCCCCTTAGGAGGGCCCCATCACACCTCTTACAGGTCCCCAAAGAAACTCCGGATCCCGCAGTAGCAAAGAGAGGAGGAGGGGTGGCAGGTCGCAAGTTCCGAGGATTTTAAGTTATCTTTAGACTTGGAGCCGCCGAGAAGAGTCATGACCCCCGGGACCCCATCGCACCCCCGCCCCCTCCTTCTTCCCTCCCCCGCCGCGCGGCCCCTTTAAGCTCAGGGCCGGTCGGTCTTCAGTGGCTGCCCGCCGGCGAGTGTGCGTGCGTGCGTGCGTGTGTGTGTGTGTGTGTGTGTGAGTGCGCGGGGAGGGGGCGGGCGCAGTGTCGCCATGGCGACGCGGCGGTGACGTCGCCGGCCGGGGGGCGTGGGCGTCCCGGCCCTGGAGTGCGATATTAACCCGGGAGGCGGCGGCGGGGAGGGGAGAGACTCTGAGAGGCGAGGCCGGGTGAGGCGGCGAGGGCGGCCCGACGGGCGCGGGACGGGACGGGGCAGCGCGGGCGCCGGGCGCCTCGCCCCGGGTCCCCCAGCATGAAGACCCCGGCGGACACAGGTGGGGGCGGAGGCAGCACGTGTGGGGGAGACTTGTTGCCCCGGGACATCGGGCGGAGAAACTTTGGGGGGACTGAAGGGGTCTGGGGGAGCCCGAGTGATCCCCAGTTTCGGGGGACCCCCCAGCACTCGAAACCTGTTGCTTCTCGTGGCGCGAGCTAGGGGTGCTGCCTGGGATCCCCAATTCCCAGCTCCAGGCGGAGTGAGGTGGGTGCTGCGTGTCCTGGTCCTGTTCCCTGCCCGGACCCCGCAAGCTGGGCTCTTCTCCACTCCTGGGATCACGGGGGTGGCGGGGTCCCTCCTCCCATCCGCTCTGTCACGTTGCACTCTGGGGACCGGGACGTGTGCGGGGGGGGTACTGTCCACGGCGTCCGCTATACCCGGTCCCGCGCTACGCGGTCCAGTCCGTGACCTTCACGGCGGCGCGTGCCCAGCACTGGGTTGGGGGAAATACGGGGGGGCCTTTAGGCAGGAGGGCGTGAGTGGAGAGCCCGGGAGTCGGGGTCCGGGCTGCGCCGCCCCTCCCCCGCCAGTCTCCGCCGGCTCCTCGCTCCCCCGCCCGCGCCGAGTCGCAAAGTTCCAAAGCGCAGCCCGAACGTTCGAAAAAGGAACTTTTTGTTTCCGACCTTAGAACGCGCGGCTTTAAGGTGGCTCCGGGGGAGACCTGGGCACCTTCCTCCCGCGCCACCCGGGGCCCGGGATGTTGGAGAGTGAGGGGGCGCGGAGGCTCCCTCCCTTACCCCCCTCCTTATCCAGCCCTTTGCTTTCGGCGGGCCGTCTTTTCCCTCCGCCCCCCTCTTCCCCGCCAACTTGCTCCTCCTTAAGGGGCCAAGGCTCCCTTCCCCCCTCGGCCGGCGGGCGGGGGGCAGCGGGATTAACCCCCCCACACACTCGGACCTTCCCCCTTCCCCTCCCCCGCCGCCCCCGGGCTCGCGCGGGCTGGACTTTGCGCCGGAACGCTCAGGGGGAGGGGTCCCAGCCGCCCCCTGCCCATCCACCCCGTCGGAATCCGGCCCGGGGCGGGGACGGGGGAGGGGGAAAGGGGCTGGGCGCCGCTGTTCAAACTTGTTTCCTTCCCCCGGCGGCGGCCGCGGCTGGGGCTCCTGTGTGCGGGTGTGTGCCCCGACCGGCCCACCCGCCCCCCTCTCCGCTCGGAGGGTGGGGAAGGCTCTTAAAGGGCTCGGAGCCCGGCTCCAGAGTCTGGGGATTGGGGCGGAGGAGGGGGCCAGGGGTGGGGCAGGGGTGCTGAGTGCGGTAGGGTCAGTCACGTGCGTCCCACACACTCCCCGGTTCCCACAGGCTCCTGGGCCGCTGGGCCCTGGGGGCCGCAGGAGCGCCCCCGGTCCAAGGAGGGGGCCGAAGCGCCCAGACAACCCCGCCTCGTCTTCCCTCCCCGCTACAGGCCTTCTTCTGGTGGGACCGGCTGGGCCGCTCCCCTAACCCCGTCTTGGGACCGAGCCGTGTACGGGCCCCCTGGCTGGGGTGGTGGGGGCTCAACGGCTTCCTGCACGGTCCGTCTGTCTGTCTCCCTCCTGGCCACCCGCTGCACGCGACTCCATCCGAGCCTCCATCCCGGCCCCTCTCCTCTGCCGCGGCTGTTTCCCACTTCCTGTTTTCTTCCCGGCTCTGGCGCCATTCAGGGCTGGCTGGGGTGGGGGAGGTGGTGCCCCCCCAGGAGGCCAGCTCGTTTTTTCTCTACCACCACCTCCTCCCTTCCAACCCCCATAGTCCCTTATTAAAAGTTTAGGCGGTCACGTGGAGTTGGGGGGTTGCTCAGGAGTTTGCCCCCCCCCCCAGGCTTCTACAGTCTGGGAGAATCCCTGCCCCTGCTTCTGTGGAACCCAGGTATGCCTTCTGGGACGGGCTATCCTAGCCCTTCCTGTCTGTCTGCTGCCACTCCTGCACCTTGTGTCCCAGTTTCCTGGACTCCTCTCGATGTCAGCCGCTACCCCCTAACCTCACTGTACCCCTGTGCCCTAGAGATCCTGTACCCCCAAGCTTTCTGGATGCAGGCTCGGTGTTTCCCTGTTTGAAGCACGTGGACCCATATACAACACACACTCACTCATGCTCCCCTCGCCCGTGCCTGGCTCCTGGCTCCAAGGCCTGGGGAACAGAGCCCCATTGAGACACCCTGACGTCACCCACCCCCCGTTCTCCCTCCCCCCCACAAAGCCGGGAACAGGCCCTGGTGTATGCTGTGTCCGATGAGAGCCAGCGTTGGGGTGGGCCTGAGAGTGGGGAGGGTCCCTACCAGGAGTGGGAACCAGGGTCCCGGACCTGGGGGAGTTGTTCAGGAGGGGCATTCGCAAGGGGGCCTGGGACCGTTCCGGGAATGCAGTTTGAGGCCTTTCCAGAGCCCCCCACCTCCTTTCCGAGTTCTCTTTGTGTTGCATGTAGTCTCTCTCACTCCCTCTCTTCTGCAAAGTTTATTTTTAGCCTCCTGCTCCCCCGCTCCCAGGACTGTCGCTGCACACACGTTGCCTGGTTACCGGGACACGGAGGCTGGGGCGGGTGGGCTGGGGCGGGTGGCTTTAATTTGGGGGGGGAGGGTGGAAATAAGTACACCCCCTCCCCCAGACTGATTTCTCAGGGGCTTCAGCCCCTCTCCTGGGTCTGGGGGCCAGATTGGGGGCTTAGGTGGGAGTAGCATGGAGCTTGGGGCCCTGGGGGGCACCCGGAGCTTTTTGGAGGGGTTCGAAGGGTCCGTGGGTCTGGTGGCTTGGTCACCTGGATTCTCAAGGGCCTCAGCCCTGAAGGAGACCCTGGGGATTGGGTTCCCCAGCAGGGGGAGGATGCTGGGTGAAAGCCTGGATTCCCAAGGTGGGTGTAGGGCTATGGGTGGTGGGGTCCCCAGAAGAGGTTGCCAGGGAATGGAGCAGGGGCTGCTGGTGCCAGATCCTGGGTGTCCTAATCCTAAGGGGCTGGTTTGGAGCTGGGGTGTCTGGATGGACTGTGGACCAGGTGACGAACGCATTACTGGCCACCTCAGTCTACCCAGGGCCAGGGATCAGGGGCCTGGGTCCTGGAGGCAGACAGAGTGAGGTATAGATTTGGAGGGGCTGATCCCTGTGGGAACTGGAACTACTGATCCCCTTTTGGATTCCAGAATGGGGTGAGTCTTTGGAGGAGCCTCAGTGCTGTCTGGAGGTCTGGTTGGGACCTGCTTGGGTGGTAGCCAAAGGAGGGTAGGCCTGGCTGGGACCTGGGCCCCCCACCCATCTTTAGCTGTCCACCTTAGCCTTCTCCCTTCTATGGCACCAGGGCCCATGCCCTGCCTTCCTCCCTCCCTCCCCCCCTTCCCTCCTCCCACCCCTCCATTACCGGCTGCCTAGTGCTGAATTATTGATAACCCCTGATTACCCGGGGGTTTGGGAAATGACAACAACCACAACCCCCCCCATCCCGGGCTGCCCACCTCCTCCGGGGACCAGCCAGCCCACTACCAACCTCTACCCAAGGTTAATGCTGGGGGCGGGCAGGCAGGTGGGCTGAGCAAAAGCTGAGGATGAGAAGGCAGAAGGGGGAAGAGGGTGACGGGCTCCAGTGGTGCCTGTTCAATCTCAGGGCCCGGGCTAGGGGTCCCTCCAGGCAGGTTGGGCCCGTGTGCCTGGGTCTGGGGAGGGCAGGGCCGCAGAGCGGGGGTCCAGGGCTTGGGGGGGCCCTCTCTCAGACAGTCTGGGTTTCACTCTCCAGGGAAGACAGACGCCTCTGTGTGTGCAAGCACTGACCTCATCGTCAACCAGCCACCCCACCCCTCCTGGTCCTTTTAAGAAAAAAAAAAAAAATTCCTCCTCTTGGGTCCTGGGGTGGGAGTAGGGGCCCCCCCCATCGAGTCCTGGGAAAAGACCCTGTATGTTCCTAGCAGGGGACCCAGGGGCTGCAGGTGGGGGGTGGTGGGGGCACAACTGAATGGGAGTGCGGTGTGTTCTGGGTGGGGAGGGCGCCCCAACCCGTCTGGCCACGTGTGTCTGTCGGCCGCCCCTTCCTGCCCCTCCCCCACTGGCAGCCCTGCCCGCCGGCCTGGCTGGGTGCCTGGCCCCCTGGCACTGGCCCCGGGACCCGCCGACGACGGTTTCCTGTTTCTCCCGGTGTTGCCGGAGCGGGCTCCAGCTTCCCCTCCCCCCAGCGCCCGTCCAGCCCCCTCTTCACATGCGGACAGACACACACTGTCTCCCTCCAGCCCGGCTCCCGGCTCCCGACTTGGCCGAGGGGAGACGGGATTTCCTCACGTTGAGGGCGGGGTTGGAGGTGGACCGTGGAACTGGGCCTGGAGCCCCGGATGTGGCGCCCTGACCCGGGCCGCTCCCTCCTCCCGTCCCCAGGCTTCGCCTTCCCCGACTGGGCCTACAAGCCGGAGTCGTCCCCGGGCTCGCGGCAGATCCAGCTGTGGCACTTTATCCTGGAGCTGCTGCGGAAGGAGGAGTACCAGGGCGTCATCGCCTGGCAGGGGGACTACGGGGAATTCGTCATCAAGGACCCGGACGAGGTGGCTCGGCTCTGGGGCGTCCGCAAGTGCAAGCCCCAGATGAACTACGACAAGCTGAGCCGGGCCCTGCGGTGAGGAGGGGCGGAGGCCCCTGAGCAGATGCCCCCACCTGTTGGGGAGCCCCTGACTCATGGGAACAGGCCCTTGGGGTTGAATCCCAGCTCTGCTGAATCCTCGCTGTGGGGCCTTTGGCCCTTCTTTGAGCCGTTTTGTCCTACAGGGGTGCCCTGAGGATAGCAGGCAGCCAGGGGTGCCTGGCTCCCAGCCTGAGGGGACAGATGGTCCCCCACTCTGGGAACTTGATTGATTTCTCTCACGTGGCCAGTCTTTCCGGGTTGCCCTTTGTGGGCAGGCCATAAGCACTTGCCAAGGCATGGAGGGAGTCTAGATTTGGGCCCTGGTGACTGACATCATATGTTTCTGCCCCCCGCAGCTATTATTATAACAAACGCATTCTGCACAAGACCAAGGGGAAGAGGTTCACCTACAAGTTCAACTTCAACAAACTGGTGCTGGTTAATTACCCTTTCATCGACGTGGGGTTGGCTGGTGAGTACAGGGCTGGCGGATTTGGCCTCGGAGGGAGGAGAAATTGAGTTCCCAGAGGGGGTGGGGGCTGGGTTTTCCCTCAGGCCTGAGGCCAGATACCCCTGGCTGCCTGCTATCCTCAGGGCACCCCTGTAGGACAAACCAGCTCAGAGAAGGGCCAGGACTTGGCCAGAGGTGCCCTGACACCCAGCCTCCCCTCTCCCACCAGGGGGTGCGGTGCCCCAGAGCGCCCCACCAGTGCCGTCGGGCGGCAGCCACTTCCGCTTCCCTCCCTCAACGCCCTCCGAGGTGCTGTCGCCCACCGAGGACCCCCGCTCGCCGCCTGCTTGCTCCTCGTCCTCATCCTCCCTATTCTCGGCGGTGGTGGCCCGCCGCCTGGGCCGGGGCTCGGTCAGCGACTGTAGTGATGGCACGTCAGAGCTGGAGGAGCCGCTGGGAGATGACCCCCGGACCCGAGCGCCTGGACCCCCAGAGCTGGGTGCCTTCCGTGGGCCCCCTCTGGCCCGCCTGCCCCATGACCCTGGCGTCTTCCGTGTCTACCCTCGGCCCCGGGGTGGCCATGAGCCCCTCAGCCCCTTCCCAGTGTCGCCCCTGGCCGGGCCTGGCTCCCTGCTGCCCCCTCAGCTGTCTCCGGCTCTGCCCATGACGCCCACCCACCTGGCCTACACCCCCTCGCCCACGCTGAGCCCCATGTACCCCGGCGGTGGCGGGGGCCCCAGTGGCTCAGGGGGAGGCTCCCACTTCTCCTTCAGCCCTGAGGACATGAAGCGGTACCTGCAGGCCCACACCCAAAGCGTCTACAACTACCACCTCAGCCCCCGCGCCTTCCTGCACTACCCCGGGCTGGTGGTGCCCCAGCCCCAGCGCCCTGACAAGTGCCCACTGCCGCCCCTGGCACCCGAGACCCCACCGGTGCCCTCCTCGGCCTCATCCTCCTCCTCCTCCTCTTCCTCCCCATTCAAGTTTAAGCTCCAACCGCCCCCGCTAGGACGCCGGCAGCGGGCAGCTGGGGAGAAGCCTCTGGCGGGTGCTGAAAAAGGTGGCCTGGGCATTGGCAGTGGTGGCGGCGGTGGCACCAGCGGGCTGGGCGAGGGAGCAGGGGCACTGGCCCCACTGCCGCCACCACCGCCGCCGCCCCAGATCAAGGTGGAGCCCATCTCAGAAGGCGAGTCAGAGGAGGTGGAGGTGACTGACATCAGCGATGAGGATGAGGAAGACGGGGAGGTGTTCAAGACACCCCGGGCCCCCCCTGCACCCCCCAAGCCTGAGCCCGGCGAGGTGCCCGGGGTGACCCAGTGCATGCCCCTCAAACTGCGCTTCAAGCGGCGCTGGAGTGAAGACTGTCGCCTGGAAGGGGGCGGGGGCACCGCTGGGGGCCTGGAGGATGAGGGTGAGGACAAGAAGGTGCGCGGGGAGGGGCCCGGGGAGGCCGGGGGGCCCCTCACCCCAAGGCGGGTGAGCTCTGACCTCCAACACGCCACAGCCCAGCTCTCTCTGGAGCACCGAGACTCCTGAGGGCTGTGGGCAGGGGCACCCATGTGCCCCCACCCAGGCTTGTTTTGCTGCCTTAACCCCCCCCACCCAGTTTCCTGGAGGTGAGGGCAGCTGTCTTTTCCTTGCCTCCTCCTTTTCCCATTCCCACATTTTGTATAAAACTTTAATTTCCTTTTTTTTTTTTCTTAATGGGGTGGGTGGGTGCCCAGGACTAGGGGCTGTCTCCCTGTCTCTGGGTTTCTAAGCTCCGGGCAGAGGTGGGGGAGGGGGGAGGGAGGGGAGAAGTTAAGGGGGCTGCGGCCGTTCTGGGGGATTTTTATTGAACTGAGGTGTTGGCCTCAATACCCAGGAACTTTTTTATTACAACCTCTTAGGAAGTAAAGCCTTGTCTCCTGCCCTGGTCTCTCCCCCTTGCCCCACAGCCATTCCCAGCCCCAACCCTGCCTTCCTTGCCCCTCCAGGGGCCGTGAGTGCCTGGGTTTCTCATACCCCACAAGGTAACAGCAGGGGAGGGAGGGACAATTTTATGATGAACCAAAAATTCCACGTGGTGGGGGGGTGGGGAGTGGAGGAGGGTGAGGGATGCCTCTCATGGGCCGCAAATCTATAAGTGCCTGCTGTCCCTCCCACTCCCCCCACCCCCAGCACCAGCCCAACACCTATACCCCCAGCTGCTCCTAGGATTGGCCCATGGGCAGGTGGGTGAGGGGTGGGAGGGTGGGAATGGGGTGCCCTGAAACCAAACTGGAAGCCCCCTCTGCCTCCCAACAGGGGCCCCTCGGGTGGGATGGGGGGGGGGCTGTGGTCAAGCCTTATTCTGCATTGGGCACAGAGGGTGGTGGGGAGGGAGTGAGGGAGGGACCGCTGGAGAATGTATTCCAAACAATAAAACTTTGGACCCTTTGGATGTAGTGATGTATCCTAGGTGTGGGGCACAGCCTCTCCTTGACTTTGAAGGACAGGGGTCTGGTCTGGGCCCCCCCAGGGGATCTGTGGCCAGAGGGCCTGAGCCCGTCTGAGTGGGTCAAATCCAGCCTGGGAAAGGATCTCCTGACCTCATGGCTAGGTAAACGCCAGGGCACAACCTGGCTTTAAAGCTGATTGCTGCCCCATTCATTTTGTGGGGTATCTGCTTTTCCTTGAAAGTGCTTTGACTAACTCCACCTCGTTGCCTGGGGTCTTCTGTCCTGAAATGCCCTTACTCTCTGGTTCTGTGAGTCTTCTCTACAACCCCTGGTACCCTGGGAGAGCCAGGGGTGGTTTTTTACACTCCCTGGTGTCCCTCTCGCAGCACCCTCCTTGGGGTGTTTCTAAGCTAATTTGGGAGTTCTTGGGGACTTAGATCTTACCAGACACTTTAGTGATCTTTGAGTACAACCATGGGAACACCCCAAGCCAGCAACTTCACAAGGGTCTGGCTCAATAATTGCGGTGGCCATTGATTGGCCTACTTTGCACCAAGTGCTTAGCTGGGAGCTCCTTCACCGTCCAGTGAGGTAGGGACAATGGGCACAGTGCTCGAGGCCATGAGGCTGTAGGAAGTCGAGCCAGGACTTTAAATGAGAGATCTGTTTTCCAAAATCCGTGTTCTTTTAACAACGGGAGTTCTCCTCCCTGAAGCCAAGATGGTTGGCTCAAGATCAGGCACTCCATCACAGGACCTGAGAAGTGAAGCTAGAAACCGAGATTAGAGTGCTCTGATGACGGATAAGAGAAAGAGTGAGTGAGGAATCCAGGCCGGAAGTGCCCTTAGGAGCCTGACCTCTGCAGTGCAGGTGAGGTGCCTGAAGCTCAGAAAGTGGGAAATTATGTCCCCAAGGCTACACAGCCGCTAAGGGACGTTAGGGCTCGGCCTGTTGGAGTGGCTTCACCATGAAATCCCACCCTGTGCAACCCTGCGGGAGAAAGAACATTGGCTGGGTGACTGCTACCCACTCTTACTTCGACCATATCTCATGCCAGCCCAGGACGGGTGGTCCCCACATGGTGGTTGGCAGTGAAGCGAGGATCCAGGGCTGGGATACTGGTAGGAAATCGAGGCTCCCGTGGTGGCCTGCGGGCAACTGCTCCCTCTCCTGGGTGATGTAAGTCACTCCCTGGGGTGGGGGCCACTGGGAGCGGCTACGCTGGGCTATTTCTGGAAGTTGGGCTGAGGCATGTCTCCTGGCAACACAGATGCAGCTGAGAAATTGTTGTTGGTGGGTGATGGAGAAAGGGGGATGGCATCACTGGGGAGGAAGGGGTAGCACCCTGACTAGTAACTTCAGTCCCTGACCCCAGTCCTGTCAAAGCAACTCTAATCAAGTCTAACATGGATTCAGAAGTCCTCAGCTCCAGAACTGCTCCTGGTCAGGCCACAGTCCAACCAGACTTCTTGCCCCAGATTCTGGCTCAGTGGGATGCCACACGGGCTGGCACCTGGCCTTGAAAACTCCAGTGGCAGCCCCAATCTTTAATGACCTACTTAAATTCATTTGCAGGCCTGAAATGCTAAGTTCCTGAGAGACCACCCCTTTGGTCCTTTCCATATCTCCTAAGATCTCTGCTTCCAGGTAGAAAGCCCTTTTAGACCTCTCACCATCTTTCACACATTCATCCATCCCATCAGAGATCCTTTTCACACCTATAGCTCCCCGGTACCTCTTCCAACCACCTCCAACGCTATAGGTCCCCAAAATCTGAGTCACCAGTAATTTCAGTCTTTCATAGACCTTTTACAGACAGCCCAAGTGTCCTCAGAACTTCTCCACGGGTCTCCAAAAATTGCTCCCAGGTAACTAAAGCCCATCAAAGACCCTGTCACCTCTCCAAGCACACTTAGGCTCCTCATAAACACTTAAAACCTGTCTTAGCACCCTTCTATGCACGTTCTTAACCCCTATGAAAAGCCTGATAGATTCCTTCGGACCGTCGCCTTGAGACTCCCACGGACCCCAGCTCCCTCTGTGGCGGTGGCCCATGCGTGGCCCACTACCCACGACCCGCGGATTCTGACAGTGAAGTAAACTGCCTCTACCCCGCCGCGCTCCGGCCACCGGCCTCAGGGGTGACCTGGGTCGAGGTGCCCAGGCCCTGGGGCTGGCTCAGATTTTTACTTTTAGACTCAGAGCCGCCGTCAGAGGGGAGCAGGCGCCGCTGGGCTAGGAAACTACAACTCCCAGAAAATCCCGCTCAGATCTGCGCGTGATACAGACGCATGCAGTGAGAAAGGAGAACTGCGCCCACTCTTTGCCTTCTGGATAATGTAGTCCGAAACGGCTGTAGCGCTGTCCTCTGTCCCGTCCCAGGGAACTGTAGCCGCTGGGAAATGCACTCAGGAAGAGATCGAGTGGACAGGACCTTCTTGAAGCTTCAGAAAGTGCAGGACAGTATGCACTCAGGCTCAGAGTGGAGTGAAAGCCAAAGACTCCTTTTCCCAGCATTCCAGGAAACGGGAGAGGCTGAGGGCGCGTTCATTCCAGCCACAAGTGTTTCCGGGGTGGGGGTGGGGGTAGGAGGAGACACACAAGAACTCTGTTTCCCAGCGCCCTTTGGGACTACTCTTCTTCCTGGTATTAATCGATAAATCGGGCAACTCAATGAGCGAACAAAACTTGAGGCTGCTACTTCCAGCCGGCTTCCTTGTTTTGAGCCCTCCCTGTTCCCGTAATTTGGGAAGCGGAAGACGCCGTCTCTTTTACCGCTCGGTTCAGCCTCCTGGTACGACCCATATTACTAGAAAATGCTATGCGGAGACTGTAGTGTTTTGGGACGCTGTTGGAAACTTTGTTTCCCAAATTATTTTGTGGTTTTTTGGGGTGTGTGTGGGGGTGGGAGTGGGTTGCATTTTTCTTTTTCTTCCCGGTATTTAGAGACCTGGAACTTGAAGGAGGGCTTGGACTCCCATTTTCCAGTAGTTCCTGGGGATCCCCTTTCTCGGGATCTGGAAGCGGGGAAGAAGGCGCTGAAACAGTTTTCTGTATCCCCAGAAGACTCCTGTTTTTCTTTTCTTTTTTTGGCTCACATTCCCCCTGGAGATACTCATTGGACTCCATTTCCCGGCAAGCCCGGGCAGTCTCGTCTCAGCGAAGGTCAGGATCTGGGCTGGACTATTCCCAGGATGCTTCGGGCTTATGGTAAATGCCTCCCCCTCGGTCGAAGGGGAGGCTGCCTTTAACTCCATTTCCCAGACGCCACAATGGCTTGCTGTAGAAACATCACTGGTGTCAACTACATTTCCCAGCTGGAACTGCGGCCTAGCGTACGGAGGAGGCGATATCTCGCCTCCCTTTTCTATCTTCGGAACTGCAGTAGCCACTGGAGGCTGAGGGACCACGTGGGACTCCATTTCCCGGCGTGCTTTGGAACCGCTTTACACCCGCAATGCGGTGAGGGCGTGGCAGCGACTCCATTTCCCAGCTTGCTTCACGGCCCGATTTCTGCGGTTCCACGGGCGGACTCAATTTCCTAGGGTGCACCTGGCGCTGCTAGGCATGCACACCCAATGGACTGAGAGACTGGAGTCCGTTTCCGGTTCCGCATCAGGCTTACGTAGATCAGTGATGGAGTAGTTGCGATTTATATTTCTGAGGCACATCTCAGGAATCGCCGTTGCTGCCTTGGAGTGAGTGTGCTGCTCAGACTCTATTTCCCGAAGTGCTTTAGGGTCTGCCGTCGACACAATCGACAGACCGAGTACCCAGGACTCCATTTCCCGGCGTGCCACGCGACTCGCTGTACTGTCCGCGGGCCGAGGGCTGTGACGGCGGCGCGCCGGAGAGGCGAACTGCAGCTCCCGGCGAGCCCTGCGGCGGGTTCTGGGCTGGAGCCGGGGCCCGAGCGGCGCGGCCTGGCGGAGGCCGGAGCTCGGGGCAGGCGGCAGCAGTAGCGGCGTCGGGGGCAGCCCGGGCAGCCTGAGCCCCGCAGCCTGGGCCTGCGCTCGGCGCCATGAGCGGCGGCGCGCCTTCGGGGGGCGGCCCAGGGGGCTCCGGCCGGGCGCGGACCAGCTCGTTTGCGGAGCCGGGTGGTGGTGGCGGCGGCGGTGGCGGCGGCCCCGGGGGCTCGGCCTCCGGCCCGGGTGGCAGTGGCGGCGGGAAGCCGTCGGTCGGGGCCATGGGTGGGGGCGTGGGGCCCACGAGCTCCGGGGGTGGCCCCAGCGGCAGTGGAGGAACAAGCAGCAGCGGCCCCGGCGCGGGTACCAGCTTCCCGCCGCCCGGAGTGAAGCTGGGCCGTGAGTACTGAAGGCGCCCTTGGCGGGTGGAGATCCCGGTTCCCGAGACCCCTCAAATGTCGATGGTTTTTCATCCAAATAGGAAACCGAGGTCACTGTGCCTCCCCAAACTGCCATCTGAGCTCTCTCCCCAGAGGAAGGGGTTTGGGGGGCACTATCTCTGGGAGATTAGGTTCAGAATTACTAATCCTCAAAGAAATAAGGGTCTTCCAGAACCTAAGTCTTTAGATTTTGAGGCCTTGAGTCTTAAAAACACGAATTTGACGTTCCATCCCTTAGAGAACAAGATCATTATTTCTTGCAAATGGGGTTCTCAAGTATATTGTCCTCCTAAAAAAACAAGATTAAGATCACCACCTCCTTCCACAAAAGGATCTCTGAATTTGCTTTTTCTTTGAAAAAGGGGAGCTGGAATCAACATCATTTAGAAATAGGGATCTGGGATTACTGTGTCCCCAAAGAACAGGGTCATAGCTTTCCAATCTTCATGTCCTGATGGTCTTCCCTTTTAAAATACAAGGTCTGTTGTCGTCCTCCTCTCAAGAGTCTGTGGAACTGTACCTCCAACGGTGGAAATTAATGGTTACTGCTTCTTAGAAATAAGGACAGGTCCCCCAGAAGAGGGATTGAATGTCACTCCAAGTCCATAGTCACAGCTCGTCAAAAAAAGAAAAAGGATTGGTGGGACTCTTTTCACAAAAATAGAATGGAGGGAGGGTCACAGTTCCCCATAGATTATGGTCCAGAGGTCGCAACTTTCAATAATTATTCTGGAGTATGTGTCATTGGCTCTGAAATAAGTCACCATGTAGGGTAATCTCCTTTTAAAAGAAGGTGCTGCTGGCTCCCCAAAATGAATTGGGGTCATCAGTTCCACCCAAAAAAAGCAGTCACCATCCCTTAACAATGGCATGAAGGTTTGCTGCCTTTAGAGAATGGAATTTGGGTATTAGAGCTTAAGGATACCCTTCTAAGAATAGAGGTTAGGCTCACCATTCTAACAATTTGGTACTTCTTAGTTAAGGACCATCCATACAGGGAGGGGTGGGGGGCTCTGGACCACCCAGATGAGGAGGTCAGATCAGTGCCTTTTCTAACATGAAAGCATTTGGGTAAGGGGTAACCGTTCCCAAAAAGTAAGGGTCAGGGCACTACCACTCATGTCAGGAAAGGTCCATCATTCTGTCACCAAGAACCAGTGGTGAAGTTATCAGCTCCATGCGGAAGGACTTAAAGGTCACTATCCACCAAACTGAGAAACCAAAGGTTAGTGCTTTCCCAGAGTAGGAGTAGGTCAGGGCTCAAGGTTACTGTTCCCTTAAGTGGCAGAGGTTAGGTCAAGCTTTTCCTCAAACAGGAGGGGCCAAAGGTCAGTAAGTCCAGAGTGGATGGATTCAACATGGGGATGGGTGGTGGTGGTGTGGGAGTGTGTCATGTCTCCCACATTAAGAGGGAACAGTGGTTTGTGGCTTATTGAAAATCAGGGGTTAGCCAGTCCTTGAACCCAAAGGAGTTTAGGTGTCAATATACTCTCATATAGGAGGAGGCAGAATTTAGTGTTATACAAAGGGGAGAGGGGAAAGGTCACTGGAAGGGCTCCAGCATCCACCGTCCTCAAGGAGAGGGAAGGGATAAAGTTCCCACAGAGACCTCTTTCTCCCCCTGCCCCCAAAGCTCTGGGGGGTGGTTAATGGCCAGAGGGGAAAGAAAGGTCAATGGATTTTGTGTGCCCTTTGTCCCCCAGGTGACAGCGGGAAGGTGACCACAGTGGTAGCCACCCTAGGCCAGGGCCCAGAGCGCTCCCAGGAGGTGGCTTACACAGACATCAAGGTGATTGGCAATGGCTCCTTTGGGGTCGTGTACCAGGCACGGCTGGCTGAGACCGGGGAGCTGGTGGCCATCAAGAAGGTTCTCCAGGACAAGAGGTTCAAGGTAGCTTGGGGGAAATGGGGACAAGGAGGCTTGGGGAATGGGCATGACTGGGGAGAGAGCCCCCAACGTGAGAGCTGGAGCTTGAGTCTGAGCATGTCCCAGAGGAGAAAGGGAGAAAGAAGGAAATGAGATCCATGGAGGATGGAAAATGTAGAATCCAGGAGAGCCCAGAGCTGACATTTATTGCTTTATGTAAGGGGTTGTTTAACTTACATAAAAATTCTCTAAGGGTTAAGAGTAGGTATTGTTACTCCCATTCTAAATAGGGGGAAATTGAGACCCAGATCAGAGAATTGCCCAAGGTTCTGATGTCAAGACTAGAACTTGACCTGTGATATGCTGAAGCACCCTAACCACTAGATTACACTCGTCCTCCGACAGAGAAAAGAAATTGGCTGCTGCCAAGGTCATACTGTGCCACAGGTGGTCGGCGTGTACAGGTTGAAATCCCACCTTCCCAGTGTTCACCCAACTGTGCTCCTCTGTGCCTGGCTCTGTCTACCTTGAGATGGGGGGTGCCCTTTTCTCATTCATAAAAAATGTTCTATGAGCTAGTGGAGGCTCAGGGCACTAGACAAGCGTGGAGGAGATGGAAGTCAGGGGTGAGTGGTATCTGGAGAACTGACATTTTGGAGTCTAGGCTGGTCTGGGTATAGGAGAAGTGAGTCCGGACTGGAAGGGGAACCAGGTCAGGGCCTGGGTCTTGGCAAGGAGAATTCTTAGGCAGGAGGAGTGCCAGGGTGTCAGCTAGAACTTGATTAGAGTTGAATCTTAGAATGAGAGGGGCCTGAGGGGCAGGATCCTTAGGCCCCAGAGGGGAATAGAGAAAGTGGGAGGATGCTGAGATCAGGTCTTCTGGGTGGAGGCTAAGGGTTGGAAGCCTGGAGTCTGGGAAACAAGCAAAGCCCCCAGAAGCCTCCATGGGAAGCAATACGGAGCAGTGGAGACCAGAGTGAACGAGATGGCCACTGCTCGTCTGCTGTTGCTTGGACCATGCAGGCAGGCAGGCCCCATGGGATCGGATCTTCTGATTATTTCAACAGAAGCAATAATTTGAAAAAATACAAAAAGTAGGCCAAAGAAAACATCCGTGATATGGGTTTGGCCCAGAGGCCTCCAGCTTGTGCTGGAGAGGAATGGGCTAAGAATGAGGAGTCAGGGGGTGTCCCAGAGGAGCCTTGGAACTGAGGCATAGGGAGTAGCTGTCTGGATCTGTCAGCTGGAATGGGGTGGGGTGGGGTGGGGAGGGTCATGGGGAGGTGGTTCTGGGGAGTGGAGCAGAGAGAATTTGTGATATTCTGAAGCTCTCTCCCTTTGCCCCCAAGAACCGAGAGCTGCAGATTATGCGTAAACTGGACCACTGCAATATCGTGAGGCTGAGATACTTTTTCTACTCCAGTGGGGAGAAGGTGAGACCTTGACGGTTAGGGGAAGTAGCTTCCACCTTGTTTTCCTGTCTGCCATTCCCATGAATGCCAGTCCTCCTCCTACCCATTCCCCACAAACCTTCTTCCCTGCCCCCTTCCCTGCTCTCTTCTCATGCTGTCTCACACTTCTCTCTTGTTATCTTTAGAAAGATGAGCTCTACCTAAATCTGGTGCTGGAATACGTGCCCGAGACGGTGTACCGGGTGGCCCGCCATTTCACCAAGGCCAAGTTGACCATCCCTATCATCTATGTCAAGGTGGGCAGGCGGACAGGCTGTGGGGTTTGACCTACAAAGCCAGGAGCTCTAGATCCTCCTGCCCTCTGGGGGTGCCCTCATCCTCCAGGTTTCTGTTGGTCTCTGGAGGCCTTGGGTTCCCTGCCCTGGCCTCTGCACCCATACCCGCCTGGAGATGAAGCTCACCTATCCAGGGCTATCCAACTTGAAATCAGGGAGGGGGCTGCCCAGGGGCTGAGGAGATTGCAAGGTGTTTGCTCAGTTCTATACTGGGAGCTCAGTGGCACCGGTGGTGGTGGGTAGTGGGGTTAGCTCAGAATAAGGGGACAGTGGGGACGAAAAATGCAGAGGTGGAGACACTGAAGTCAGAGTCCAGGCCTTCTGGGCCTTGGCAGAGGGGTGTGGGATGGAGCTAGGGTTGGAGGAAGGTCCAATGAATGTATCTTTACCCATCGTCTGTGCAGGCTCATTCCCTGGTACCATGCCCTGGGTGTTACAGATCCTCAGGACATATTTAAATGAGTAAACGAATGAAGGAATGAATGATGCTCAGGGAGGAGATGGAGAACAGAGGCTGGAGCTGCCTTGCTGGTTTGGGAAGAGGTGGGTGGGTCCAAGCTTGCTGGAGGCTGCCTGGGGTGTGACTATGCCTCCCTCTGGCTTCACGCCTCCCTGGCCTGGGTGAGCAGATGTGGGTTCCACCAGGGCTTGTTGCTGGGAGGCCTCACCTCCTGGGAGGGGAGTTCTCTGGCTTGGTGGATGTGTCCTGTGGCTGCCTGTATGCTGGGCCCAGCTGAGCCTTGCCCTTGAAGAGCTCTCAGTTTGCCAGGGTAGCCAGGCATCATCACAGCAACTACAATGCTAGCACAGGGAAATATGGGAACAGGAGGCACCCAGTTTAGCCAGGGTTGGGAGTGAGAAGGAGCAGGGGAGGCTTCTGGGAGGAGACCAGCTGCATGGTGAGAGAGCAACATTTCTGGCTGAAGGGAACATGAACAGGGGAGGAGGGGGCCCAGGAAGCAGGCCACTGTGTGACGGAGAAACAGGAGTTATTACATACCAGGCACTGGTCTGGGCCCTGGGGGATGCAGCAGTGATCCAAACCCAAGGAAGCCTGCTTTCTTGACAACTCATGTTCTAGTCAGTGGGAGGGAGTGTGGCAGGAAAATCAAGCTGGAGAGGAGGTCGGGTCGGGGGTGGTTTCGACTGTCAGATTAAGGAGGCTGAGCTTTTGGCAAGGGGAAAGCTGAGTGCCTCACTCCCCAGCCCACTTTCCAACAAGGCCTTCCTGAGGTGTCTGTCTCACACTCAACAGGCTTCCACTGAAGTGTCTGATTAAAGCAGTACTTCTCAAAGCATGGCCCAGGGGCTAGCCTCAGCATCAAAGAACTTGTGAATGCAAACTCTCGGGCCCCACCACGGAGCTACTGACTTAGAGACTCTGGGGGTGGGCCGAGCAGTCCCTGTGTTAACAAGCCCTTCACATGACTCTGGTACACACTGAAGTTAGAGAACCAAGGGTTTAAAACAAGGGGCCCCCTGCGGTTGTGTCAGGGCAAGTAGGCTTGGCAGGGCCTCTTGGGCCGAAGTGATGGAGCAGTGTCATGCTCCGTGGAGACAGCTGGGCTGGAGTTCTGCTGTCCCCTGCCTGCCCCAGGTGTACATGTACCAGCTCTTCCGGAGCTTGGCCTACATCCACTCCCAGGGCGTATGTCACCGTGACATCAAGCCCCAGAACCTGCTGGTGGACCCCGACACTGCTGTCCTCAAGCTCTGCGATTTTGGCAGGTTGGCCTGACCTGGGGCATGCTGGGTGGCTGAAGGGATGGGGGTGGGGGGACCCCAACCCTTGCCTTGTGCTTACTCTTCTCTTCCCGCAGTGCAAAGCAGCTGGTCCGGGGGGAGCCTAACGTCTCCTACATCTGTTCTCGCTACTACCGGGCCCCTGAACTCATCTTCGGAGCCACTGATTACACCTCATCCATAGGTCAGTGCTGCAGGACGGTGGGCGTGAGGGTGATAGTCTTGGCAGATTCTGAGTTCTTTCTGTGTGCTTGCTGTATGCCAGGCTCAGCGATCGAGGCTCAGCATCTGTTGTTTTATTCAGTCCTCGCAAACTTAGGAGGCTGCTGCTGCTGTTGGTGCATTTTATAGAGGAGTCTAAGGCTTAGTGTGGTGGGACCACCTGCTTATAGTCACACAGGTGGGACTTGGAGGGTGGATCTGAAAGCTGACCTGGCTCCAGAGTCCGTCCTGGCTAGGGGTCCTCGCAGTCAGCCCTCTGTACTCAGCGGGAGGTGGGTGGTGAGGCCCTGCCACCAGCTTTTCTCATGACCTGCTCATAGGGTCTCTGTTTCCTTCCCTGTTGGTGGGGTTGACAGCGCCACCTTTCAGGCTTCAGAGGAAGGCTGGAATGAGGGAATGAGCATGAAAGGGGTTGGAAGAGACGGTTCATCAGCAGTGGTTCAGAAACTGCATGTTCCTTAGGTGTGAACTTGTGCTATGGAGGTCAAGTTACAGACCAGGGAGGGGTGAGGTCTGCAGTTACAGCTCTTCCCGTGGGCAGGCTACAGGCTGTGAGGTGAGAAAGGTAGTCCACAGCATAAGGATTCACCTTCCTGTGGCCCAGAGAACACTGTTTGAGGTCACTCGGCAGTTTGAGGCCTAGTTCAGTCTGTCGTTAGAGGCAGGGAAAGGGCTTGCTTGGGTCCCTGAGTGGTGAGAGCAAGTGAGGGCTGGAAACGCATCAGGACTGGCGTGCAGTGAAGGTGGGCAAACCCCAACATCCAGCATTCCTAAACTGGGAAGGCCCTGGGGCAGGGGCTTCCTCTCTGAGCCTAGCAGACACTTCTCCCAACAGCCATGAGGAATAAAAGTTTGTGAGGGGCTGGGCATGGTGGCAATGTGCGTAGCCCTGACGCTCTCCCCCCCAATTCACCTTCAGATGTGTGGTCAGCTGGCTGTGTCCTGGCCGAACTCCTCCTGGGCCAGCCCATCTTCCCTGGGGACAGTGGGGTGGACCAGCTCGTGGAGATCATCAAGGTGAGGGCCTGGCCAGGGTGGGCAGGGGGCAGGGCTGAGGGAGGGGGCTGCCTCTCAGACTTGCCCCTTTCTCTACAGGTGCTGGGGACACCCACCCGGGAGCAGATCCGCGAGATGAACCCCAACTACACGGAGTTCAAGTTCCCCCAGATTAAAGCTCACCCCTGGACAAAGGTGGGGCAGGGCCAGGGGCTCAGGCAGCCTCAGTGAGGGCTGGGTCCCCCTTGAACAGTTTTCTAGGGAGCAGCTCAACAACTATCATTAGATTTTAAAGTTCATGGTACTTCCAACAGTAAAAGTTGACAACGCACAAGTATATTCAAGGCTCCATTGACTCGTTTTGTGGTAGAGAAACCAAGGTTCACAGCAGGACCTGAGCTGGCTGCTCACTGAATATACACTCTCCCTTCAATGACTGTCCTTTTGGGAAGTGGGTTTGTGGGAGGCAGGCAGGCAGGTGCAGTGGGTGTTGCGGGGCACGGGGGTAGGGCAGTGTTGGTGGCGTCTCTTGCCCTCATGACCCGTGTCTTCCCTGCCCCCAGGTGTTCAAGTCTCGGACGCCGCCTGAGGCCATCGCGCTCTGCTCTAGCCTGCTGGAGTATACCCCCTCGTCAAGGCTCTCCCCGCTGGAAGCCTGTGCCCACAGCTTCTTTGATGAACTCCGAAGTCCTGGAACCCAGCTTCCCAACAACCGCCCACTCCCCCCCCTCTTCAATTTCAGTCCTTGTGGTGAGGGCCCAGCCTGGGATCCGGGGAGCTGCAGGGGCAGCCAAAGACTGTTGTTGAAGAGAGGAGTCGGGGGAGGGGTGTCAGGAAAGCCTGGGCTCAAGGGTGGTGTCCCCAGACTGATGGAGCACCAAACCTGCTTCCCCAGCACTCACCTTGGACCTGCCATGTCCTGAGCTCTTCCCACTACTTCATTTAAAGAGTTCTCTGGCGAAAAATGTTCACAACCAACTGGCCTATACCCCGGTCCCCATTTGGTGCCCCATCCGAACCCTAATTGGGTCTCTGGATGCCTTGCCCGGACTCTACCCTGACTGGGCGTGTCAATTCCTGTCTCTAGAACTCTCCATCCAACCACCTCTCAACGCCATTCTCATCCCTCCTCACTTGCGGACCTCGGCGGGCTCCACCACCCTTACTCCATCCTCACAAGGTGAGTTAGAAGCCTTAGACTGAGGGTAAAGCCACCTTTCTGCAGCTGGCGTGTGTGGGCTCTTCTTATGGTCCCTGAGTTTCCTACAGTGAAGACTGTTCACATATTCGTGGTCTAGGAAGATGTGAAAGACCATCTTTGTAGGTCATTGTTGCCTGCACCTGCATTTAAGATGCTAACTGGGAAAGCATGGAGATACATGTTTGGCCTGCACAAAAAGTAAAATGTTGCATTTGTGGCCCGCATTTAAGAATTGGCACTGTTTCATGTAAAAATCTAGACTTCCTGTTTCCTTTGAGGAAGAAAGAAAATCAGGTTTGGCAATCAAGGGCCCGCATTTCTTTGCAGCAGTGGTCAGCTGGAGTCGAGCTTGAGCAGGTCTGCTGTGACGCAGGCAATTGCAGTACCCCCCTGGCCCTCTGGCTTTTGAGTTTGCAACCCTGGACCAAAAGCGACAGTTTTCAACCCCTAGTGTAGCCCTTCATGCCAAAGTCCTACTCCAGGGCGTGAGGGAAGTGTTCTGAAAGGTAACGACTAACCCTCCCTCTCTCCCCTCCCTTCAGCTTTAGGGGAGCCTCGGCTGGGCTCGGACCGGCAGTCAACCGATGCCACAGCTGCCCTCACTAACTCTTCCTGAGGGCCCCATCCACCCCACCCTCCCATCTGGGTGCCCCAAGGAGGGCTGGGACAGGGGCCAGAGCCCACCATGTTCCTTCAGCCCTGGCTGGGCCCCTAGACCAGGGGGCAGAGGTAAATGAGTCCCTGTCCCCACCTCCAGGCCCCCCTCACCAGCCTCACCCCTGCGGTGGGCTTTTTAAGATTTTAACTGGTTATGGGGAGGGAAGAGAAGGAAGGAAAGCTGGGGTTGGAGGCATGAGGACCTCCCGCCCCCTTGGCTGCTTCCCCTCCCACCCAGGCCTCCACTCCCCAGCCCCCTTTCTCTCCTGTGTCCTTTGTAAATAGAACCAGACCAGCCCCTGCCTCCTCCTCCCTTCCTGGCCCCCAGGTGTAAATAGATTGTTATAATTTTTTTCTTAAAGAAAACGTCGATTCGCCCTATCCAACCTGGCCCCTCCCCTCCAAAGCCGTGTCTCCCCTCTGCCCTAAGGTCTCCTCCCTCCTCTCCTACCCTGGGGGGCCGGGGCATGGGGAGAGCCCCCAACGTCTTAGTTTCCACAGTAAGGTTTGCCTGTGTACAGACCTCCGTTCAATAAATTATTGGCATGAAAACCTGCTTCCTCTCAGGCAGCCTGTTTCCCCAAAGGTGAGGGGGGCTCCTGGGGTCTGTTCTGGGACAGGAAGTGGGCCGCATCTGTGTGAAGCCAGGCGGGGCCATCACCCATCTTGCACCTCAGCTCTCTCCTCTGCAAAATACAGTTGATGAGCTGGGCCTAGCCCTGCACTTGGGGCTCAGGGGAGCCAGCCCCACAGACCTGGCATAAATCACCGGCTTCTGCTTCAGGCAGGTGGGATTGTCGTCCTCAGGTGACCAAAGAGAAAACGAGATTGGAGAGTGAGGGCCACAGAGGTTAAGTGACAGTCCAGACTTGAACAAAGGGTTTTCCCCAAGCCGCCTGCCTCTTCAGGGCCCAGTGGGGCACAGGATGATGAGGGTGGCTTAGGCTAGAACAGCCTGCTTGGAGACTCCACTGGCATGGCCTGGGGGCAGAGGAGCCCTGCTCCCCATGGCCCAGGAAGCCAGGGACAGAAAGATATTCCCAAACCCTGGTAGCCCCACGAGCCTGTGTTTCCTCATCTTCAACCTATCTGGTCACCCCTTGGGGGTGGTGTGAAGCAACAACCATGGGAAAGTTGAGGCAGAGAGCTTGTTTTTTACCCCCCTCACTCTCACAACACGCTGGGGCCAGATGGTGGGAGCCACAGTGAGAGGGAAATGGGATTCTCCATGTGGTGCCAAGCAGTAAGCCTGGTGGAAGGGGGCTGGGGAGGGGCAATGACACATCCTTCCCTGGATTGCTTGGGAGAAAAAAGGGAAGGGAATCTCCAACATGTACCCGAGGAAGTTCACCAGCTGTTCCCGTGGGGCCTCTGGGCTCCAATTGCTTACACCCGCCCCAGGGGCATCCTACTGCCCAGAACAGACCCTGTTCCTCCCTGTCTCAAACCATCGGGATTCCATCTTGTTTGTGAAATGAATACTGCATGTGGGTAGTTGGGGTGGGGGGGGGCTGGCTCTGGGTGAGGGGAGACCTCAGGCTCCAGCGGGCCCCTTCTCCACTCGCATGGAGTGGGCCACCAAGACCTGCCACTTCCACCCCCAGGGGGCCCTCCTACCCCTCACCCCCCAGCTCTGGCTCTGTCTTCTCCCTCCTGGACTGTTTTCAGTCCCTACCTTGACCCCAGGGAGACCTGAACACCCAGTTATGACCCTGCCCCCCTTGCTCTAATCTTTGAGGCTCCCGCTGCCTCAGAATCAGCCTGGTGCCCCCTCCCTCTCCTGCCTCACTGCCCCACCTGTGCCCGGCCTCCCTCCCAGACGGCTCCCAGCCCTGCCCGCGCTGCCTGACCTGCCTGAGCACCTGGGTCTGCAGGCCTGGGAGAAGCCTGCCCCACGGACCTGGTGTAAATCATCTTCCATTTAGGGGGCCAGGGACTGTCACTCCTCCCAGGTGACCTATGAGGAAACTGGGGACCCCTTCCTGCTCCCAAGGCCTTCTGTCCACCAAGAGCCCATTAAATCCCAACTGCCCTCCCCCGGCTTTCAGGTCTCCATCACTCGAAATGGTACTGGTTATGCACATGGACTGGAGGGACCACCTGGGCTTGAATCTCAGCAGTGCCTCAGCCTAGCTGTGTGTGAGACCTTGGGCAAGTCTCTATCCCAGTTACATCATCCGGCAGGGATAATACTGAGATCTGGCTCCTGGCCTGTTAGGGTCCTGATTCCTGCAGAGTACAAGTGTGGGGCCTGTCACAGCTAGGCAGTCACATGTTCTGCCGCTCTTACAGCTGCGAAGTATTGGATGGGCTCCAAAAAAACCAAGAACTCACCCTCCTTTTCCACTAGCAACTTCCTATTGTTGTTTAAAGACTACCTCCCCTAGGAAGGCTTCCCTGACTCCTAACCTCTCACCACAGAGTTTTGTCCTCTGCTCAGGGATTCCACCGTCCCTATACTCGCCCACCACAGCCCTGAGGATCCTGGGGGTCTGAGATCTGTCTGCTCAAGGGCAGGGTTTAGGGCCTGACTCATGTCTGGCCCCCAGCACAGCCCAGCACAAAGAAGGGAAGTGTTGGGACACACGGCTGAATGAACACGAGATGCACTCAGAGACCAAGGCCATCTGTACTTACGCATGTACCTCCCACCAGACAGCACCTGCCCCCGAAGGGCAGAGCCCACACTGAACTCGTCCCTGGGTACCTAGAGGTTGCTTTTCTATGTTGTCAAAATTGAGATTAAGGAAGCCCGGAGAAGCCAAGTGCCTTCTCCCACCAGGCAGGGTCAAGTCTGCGTGCCCAACGTCTGGGAAGGCTAGGGCTGGGAGGACAGGCAGAGGATCTGGAGAGGTATGTCGGGGTGCCCAGCACTGAGCCGGCACCCAGGAGGTCCAGTAAAGGTTACCTGATGATGCCGGCACTGGAGTGATGTGGCACAAAGAGCCTTAGCACACCCTGCTTTGCAGCTCAGCAGTGTAACCTGGGGTGGCTCACATTGTGTTGCAGAGCTCCGGTTTCCCCTCAGCAGAGGAAGGTAGCAACAGACACCTGGCGGGGCTGTCCTAAGGACTCAGTGGGTAAAAGAAGTCAGGGTGTCCCCTGGCACCCAGTGGGTGCCAGGTCAGCTTGCCAGCAGGGTGAGCCCCTTTCTTACCAGAGGTACCCACACTTGCTGTTGCAACCAAACCCCCTTACTGCTGCCCCTTGGCTGTGTCACATAAAGGTTGTGTCCAACTGCAGCAGCCCACTGGCTTCACTGGCTCCCAGTGCAGCCTGGCACAGCTGCAGTGTGTCCTCAAGTGCCAACGGCTGGGATGTCTCGATGATGGCGATGGTCTCCCCGAGCTCGGTGCACATGATGGTCTGCTGAGGCTCAGGGGGTGAGGGCAGGGCAGGAGGTGGTGACCTGGGTGGCTGCAGCGTCATAGTCCGGGCTCGGGCGTGGACCCGCTGATGCAGTCGCAGGCCAGCCATGGCGCGGAACCAGCGCCCGCAGGTCCCGCAATAGTAGGGGCTTTTGTTGAAGAGGCCAGAGATGGGGAGGCGGGGGGCACGGGCGAAGGCCACTGGCCGCAGGTGCAGCTGCCGGTGCTGCTGCAGGTTGGAGCTCTGCGTGAAGCGCTTGCCACAGTCCAGGCACTGGTAGGGACGCACGCCTGTGTGGGTCAGCTGGTGGCGGCTGAGGTTGGCCAGAGAGGCAAAGGTTTTGCCACACGAGTGGCACTGGAAGGGCCTCTCACCTGTGTGTGTCCGCAGGTGATTGCGCACGTGAACCAGCTTCTTGAAGCCCTTGCCGCAAACGCCGCAGCGGTGCCGCCGCTCAGGGGGCCCGTGCACTGCACGGCGATGCCGGGAGAGCCGGGAAGCCGAGGCAAAGGACTTGGAGCACTGTGGGCAGGGCAGCTGGGCCGGTGGGGCTGGGGGCGGGGGTGGGGGCACAGGCTCGGCTGCCGCTGGGGAGGCTGTCGCTGCAGCGGGAGGAGCCCCACTCTTGCCAGCATGAGTGCGCCGGTGGTAGAGGAACTTGGTCATGTTGCTGAAAGTCTTGCCACAGCGGCAGCGATGCAGCGGGTTGGCAGTGTGGTTCCGCCGGTGGGCCACCAGTGTGAGTTCTGTGCCAAAGCCGCGGCCGCAGTCCACACAGAGGTAGCGGGCTTCGCCACGGTGCAGCCGCAGGTGCTGCTCCAGCGAGGCTGCTTTCTTAAAGACCTTGGAGCAGGTTGTACACTCGTGGGTGCCACCTACGTGGGCCCGCCCGTGAGCCAGCAGTCGGTTGGCTGAGCTGAAGCTGCGCTGGCACTGGCTGCAGTGGAAGGGGTGGGCTGCTGATGCTGGGCCATGGGACGCCCGCCGGTGCTGCCGGCGTGCCCTTGGTGAGGTCCAGTGCTGGGGACAATCCCCACAGCCCTGGGTCTGGCTGGCTGCAGACGTGCTGCCTCCCATGGCATTGTCACCGACCTCTGCTGCTTCCTCCTCCTCCTCTGTCTCTTCATCATCGTCTTCCTCCTCTCCCTCCTCCTCCTCCTCGTCCTCCTCCTCCTCCTCTAGCCCGTTGCGCTCTTCTTTCTCTAAGGAGTCAAAGTGGGTGCCCTGATGTTCCAAGAACTCCTCAGGGGTGGCACAGAGGGTAGAGCATTCAGGGCATTCGTAGGGCTCCATCTTGACTTCGGGTGGAGGAGGCGGTGGTGTTGGGGGAGGCAGAGGAGGGGGTGCTGGAGGCTCGGCTGCGGCTGCAGAAAGGTGCTGGGCTTTGCGATGAGCCACCCATAGCTCAGGTGAGGGGAACAGCTCCTGGCAGTCCCCACACTGGTACTGGATCTGGCTGGCAGACTCCTGGAAGTGGGCTTCTTGGTGGGCCAGAAGCTCACCAGGGGAGAAGATGAGCTGACTGCACTCACCACACTGGAAAGGCCCATCCCCAGGGCCTGGCACTAACTCCGGCTCCAGGCCTGCATCCTGGGTGGTCAGTGCCTCCTCCTCCACAACAGTGGGCACATGCTGCTCCTGGTGTGAGAGGACTTCCTCCAGGGTGTTGTAGAGGCTGCCACACTCAGAGCACATGAACTGGTGGTGCTGGAAGAAGAGGGAGGAGGCGAGGGCCTCCCCAGGGGTCATCTCAGTCACTTCTGTTGACATCTCTGCCATCTCCTCGGAAATGTGTGTCGACATCTCTGCCTCTGGCAGCATTTGCACTGGCATCTTGGCTACCTCAGCCAACTCTGCCACCACCTCTGCCATTGGGGGGGAAGGCAGGGCCTGGAAAAAGAAGGGCAGAGGCTAGTGGAGGGAAGAGGGGAGGCCTCAGGAGTTGCCTAGCCCTACCCGTCACTCACCAGCCTCTATCAATAAGTCTGAAGCCAATGATTCTGTGGCTCAGAAGCCTCCACGTACCCAGTGCCAGTCAGGCATCTGCAGCAGAGAGACAGCACTCCTCAGTCTGGCCTCTGATGGTGTCTTCCTTGCCCCGAGTGCCGGTCACATCCTTTCCTAGAACACACCATGCCTCTTTGGGCCTCTTAGCCTTTGCCTGCACCATTTCCTCTCTGTGCAACAACACCTTTCTTCCTTCTATATATACACAGAGATGCAGCCAAGCAAAGTATTTAAGAGCACAGCCCCTGGACCAGACTGTCCTGGGCTTGCATGTGAGCTCTGACGTATACTCCTCTCTCTGACACTGTATCCTCAACTGTAAAATGGGATTAAAAGTAGTACTGACCACAAGGTCGCTGGCACTTGATAAAAGTTAGCTATAACCCTTCCTTGTAGACTTCTCTGGAAATGTAGCTTTGGGACCCTAAGTCTTTGATGCTGCTGTTTCCTCTGCCAAGAAGTTTCTTTCCTCTTCTTGTCTAGCAAACTCCTACCAAGCATCTCCTTTGTGAAGCCTTTTCTCACAGACTCTATATCCTCAGGGTGGTGGCTGCTCCTTTCTCCCTGGGCTTCCTATGGTATCCTGTGCTACCTCTACCATAGCAGTTGTCAGGGGACTGAGACGGTTCTCTCTTGTGCTCCTCACTGGACTGTGAGTTTGCAGGCAGGGCTGATGTGATTCACCATAGGAGCCCCTGTGACCAACAAAACCACTGACTAGGGACAGGGATTTTAACTTTCAAGTTTTCCTTTATGTACCCCATTTCCCCTTCTACATATATGGGTGCAACCCAACCCAGGTCCCTTCCCAGAGCAGGAGCTCAAAGTCCCTTCAGCAAATGACTGCCCACCTTCCAGAATCCAATCCCCACCTTCTCCAACTTTTCCTCATCTTTGTTAGTGCCAGAGGGCAGGTGGAGTTCAGCTTCCAGACCTGCACACAAGAGTTACTCATATTAAACTCCCAGAAGGCAGGGATTTTAGTCTGTTCATTACTGATGTGCCAGTGCCAAGAACAATGCCCAGCACACAGTAGGCATTCAGTAAATATTTACCAAATGAATGATGCTTCCTACAGAAAGTAGCCCACAAGGTCGTGGGAGTTTAAGTGTCCTTGTGCACATTCCCACTTCTCTTACCAGATCTAACTCTTCCATTAGACAATAAATTCTCACAATACATAGCCCCTCACAGTGCCCTGCTTTCAACAGGTGCCCAATAAATGACCCTTGAGTAAATGATTCACTAAAAACCAGGAGTTAAACATTCCTTATCTACCTATTTCAAATCCCTCACTAATTTGGGAATAGCCAGGGTTCTGCACACAACAACCAGTCAATAAAGGATCTTCCTGGAAGTCGCCAACCAGGGGCCCGAATTCACTTTTTCCTTGTTTACAGCACCGATCTGAACAGAATTCCCCAAGGGCTAGGTGCAGCGCTTAGTGCAGAGCTTGCACAAAGTAGGCAACCAATCAAAACCCCCCTCTACAAGGTGGCCGGAGAAATCTGAAATTTGGACACACACAGACACACGTGCACACACACCACCGCCACCCCATCTGGCTTGGGAACTGCTTGGGGGGCGTGTGGACTTTTCATACAGTAGATCAATAAACGTTCTTTCAGGAAATAGCCTACCAGGGGCCTGGAAGTTAAACTTTCCCTCTACACGTCCCTTCTCTCCTACCAGATTTATCTCCTCGGCAGCCTGAGCGCTCCCGGCAGGGGATGAGGCCGCAGCTCGAGTGTAGGGTCCTGAACACCAATGCCCACAGCACACGGGAAGGCGCTCTCTCCTTCCCCACCGCGCAGCTCCCGCCCCAGCGCAGGCCCCAGGGCTTTTCGACCCCCGATGCCTCCTTCGTCCTTCTTCCGTCCTCTCCGTCCGCGTAAGCGCTCTCTTCTCCCGCCCACCCCGCGGCGCCCTCACCCGCCTTTCTGGCCTCCTGCAGACCCCGCCGCTCTTGACACAGACCCTCTTCCCGAGGTGTGTCGGACCCCTTACTATCCCCGCCTCCCATTGGGCGGCGCCCTTACCCATGATGGCCAATCAGAGCCGGCAACGGAGGGCACGCGCCCTTGAGCCTGCGCACTGACGCACAGGCGGGGATCGGCGAGTTCCTCCACGCACACAACTGTGCCCTGGGGGCGGAGTCAGGGAGTGGAGAAGCGCCTGCGCAGTTCTCCCGGGCCGCTCCCAACCTGCCAAGACTACGAAAAGTTGAGGAAAATGACAAGTGCGAGGGCCCATAGAGTGGACTGGGCGGCGGGAGACCTGCCTGGACGTGTCGTTTCACAGGTGAAGAGACTGAGATGCTCTGGGAGCACAGTTTTGGAGCCAGACACAATTGGGATTCTTCCCCTCTCTGGGCCTCAGTTTTAGTCATCACGCCCAAGGCCCTGTCGCGCAGCAGGAGGACGCGCAGACACCGCAGCCCCGACTCCGGATTCCCGGACAGGGACCCTTTCCCTCAAGAGTGAGGTGCACATTAGGGTGGGCTTATATGGGTGGCCACATGACCCCAGAAGGTGGAGATTGGAAGGGGTTATGAGGGGCCTTTGGGGACTTTCGGGGGACTGATTGTGTTGGTGGAGTCGTGATGGACGCTATCAGGAGGGGGCATAATCTGCATGGAAGGGCCTACCGAGCCCTGGAAGGAGGTATCGAGGGGTGATTGTAGGTCCTGAACATAAGATGGGGTGAAGGGTGCTGTTCGTCAGGAAAGGAACATATAGGGGGGTTTCTATTGAATGAGGGAGGGTTCAGGCCGCGATCATGAGAAAGCACGGTTGAGATGTAGGATCTTGGTTGCCATTAGGAGGGGGGGGGAGCTGTATAATAGAGGGGTGGCCCAGTCCTGATCATAAGGGGTCTGTAGGCGCTACTGGGAGCCGGAAGGGTCGTAATTGTGGTGCTTTACCATGGGCACTTGCAGACAGTGGTAATGTGGGCGTTTAGGTCGTGGTCGGGAGGGAGCTGTGGTCCCTGAGATGAGTATTCCCATGAACAGGAGCAACAGGGACCCTGAGCTGAAGTCCTGGGTGGTAGCGAAGACCCTCTAACCAGGAACCAAACCTACCCCAGCTGTGGTGAGGCTCGGCTCTCGCTCTGCGCAGGCGCAACTCACGCATCCAGCTGCTTCACTTGGGGGCAGGACGGGGGTGTGTGTGTGACGCTTAGGGGCCTCTGCGCCTGCGCCGAAGGGGCGTGGCGCTCGCACCTGCGCGAGTTGGGGGAAGGAGGAGGGGCGAGGTGACGCAGGCGTAATAATAGAGAAGGTGCCAGAAAGATACAAAACAAGTGGCTGCGGCCGTCGCCCAGCAGTCATCGGACGCCGGAGTCCGGTGAGGATCCAGGGAGGCCCAAGGGAGACTGGCGAGGGGGCATACGGAACCACCTGGGCATTGGGGAGAGGGCGGTATCGTCCTTGCCGGGTGAGGGTCGGGTTCGGAAGGTACCACTTGGATGGAGCGAAGAGCTGCTTTGGTCGGTCCCACTTGTAGGGGGCAGAGGGGTCCCTCTCGGGCGGTACCACTTGGGTAGAGCCGTGGGGCATGATCGGACGATACCACGGGACCGAGCCAAGGGGCGCATCCGGACAGCCTAGAGGCTAGGGCAATGGGCAGGGTGCCCCGGCACGCTCGGACCCAGTTACTTGGTCGGGTCCGGAAGCTGGTTCGGAACGTACCACCTGGGAAGGGGCTTTGGGGCCTGATGGTGGACGAGCTGGGTCCGGCGTCTGGACCTGTTACTAGGGGACCTCGGGCGATACCATTCTCTTCCGAGGGAGGGGTAAGGCTGAAACGGTTGCGGGGAGGGGCGGTCTTGCCCCGCTGGGCGGTGCTGGGGGAGGCGCGGCGGCCTAGGGTGGGGTCTGGTGGTTCGTACTGCTGCTGACCCTTGCCCCCTCCTCGTTGTATGGGTCTTAGGCCCGGGTTTCGAGCTTGTTCCCTCCCCTCCCCTCCCCCGGGTATGGCGCTGCCCGGGTCGACCCTGGCCCCGAGCTGGGAGGAGGATGAGTGCCTGGACTACTACGGGATGCTGTCGCTGCACCGCATGTTCGAGGTGGTGGGCGGGCAGCTGACCGAGTGCGAGCTGGAGTTGCTGGCTTTCCTGCTGGATGAGGCCCCCAGCGCCGCTGGCGGCCTGGCCCGTGCCCGCAGCGGCCTGGAGCTGCTCCTGGAGCTGGAGCGCCGCGGCCACTGCGACGAGAGCAACCTGCGGCTGCTGGGACAACTGCTGCGCGTGCTGGCCCGCCACGACCTGCTGCCTCACCTGGCGCGTAAGCGGCGCCGGCCAGGTAGGTTGAATGGGAGGGTGACGGGGACCTGTCTGGTTTCCGCCGGATTCCCCCATGGCCCCTGGTATGGATAATGCCCTGTCAGACGTTCCTGTCCCACTCCCCCTCCTTTCAGGATATCAAAGAGAAACACGAGGGAAGGATGAGCTTGTAGAATTTGGCCCCATCAATAATAATGATTATGGCAACTGTTCATGGAGGGCTTATTTCATGGCAAGCGCAAGCAGTAAGCCCTACATGTGAATTATCACTTTATATTCTCCTGCTAATCCCATGAGGATGTCCTGTTACTGTTTCCACTCTACAGGGAAAGTAGCAGGTTCAGAAAAGTTAAGCAGCTTGTCTGCATGTAAGAATCAAACGCTTCTTGTGTGCCAGGCACTGGGGATACAAGGTGACAAGGCCAACAAGGTGTTTGTTCCATGATACTTAACAGTCAGTGGGGGAATCAAACAGTAAATCAGAGAAACAATAAATTTTTAGATAAGATTTCAGGAAGATTAACACAGAGTAATGGACTGGAGAGAGAGTGGAAAGTGCAGTAAAGTGAGGAAAGGGCACTTGGGCTTGGGTAACCAGTGAAGACCTTCCTGAGAAGGTGGCATTTGAGGCTGTAGGGCCTGCCCTGGAGAAATTGAAGGGGAGGAAATTCCAGGCAAGGGGGAGCACAAGTTCCCATGCCCTGAAGTGGAAACAAGCTGAAAGGGTGAGGGGGTGGGAAGGTTTTAGGCTGCCAGGAACCCCTTGCAAACATAGACCTACCAAGCTATTGAGTTCTTGGCTGGGTTTCTATTGGGTACAGTGACCAATCTGGGGAGGGGGGATAATGGACTTCCCCTACCCAGAGTAAGCCCGTGGGATTTGGATAAGCAGCAGAAGGGCAGCACCAGGGAAGGGCTGTCAGCGTTTTTAGAGAAATGTGTCTGGTGGTCAGGCCTTAGAAAGAAAATGTGGGGAGTCTGCAGAGAGGTCTGCTCACTCCCCGGGGGACTTAGGGAGAGCTGGGGGCAGCTGATGGGGTAGGGGGTACAGGGGCCATTTCAGGAATCCTGACCATGACTCTGTTTACAGAATAGCCCTGACAGTTGAGCTGCTGTAGGGATGGGCCAGGTGGCCCCAGGAGGTGATGAATCCTCTCTCTCAGGAGGCATTTAAATGGCAGCTGGGCAGGCTAAGTGTCTGACACAGGGTGGGTACTTGGTTTTTGACTTGCGTAGGAACTTGGGCACTGTGCCGGGCAGGGGCAGGCATTCATTTCAGGGGGTGGGATTTGGGGACTAGGCCTAAAAGGAGAACCAAAGGCTGTCAAAGTTTTCTTCCCCCAGTGTCTCCAGAACGCTACAGCTACAGCACCTCCAGCTCTTCTTCAAAGAGGACAGAGGGCAGCTGCCGCCGCCACCGCCACCAGTCAGGCAGTTCTTCCGATTCTCAGCAGGGTCAGTGGGAGACAGGTGAGTCCAACGGGCTGGACGTGACAGTAGCCTCTTCCCTCTGAGCCCAGTGAACCTCCCCCATGCGACCCCATCCTGGTCCCTCAGGGAAGGCACCTGTGTTATTCCGCCTCATTTTCGCTGGGCATGTATGTGCGTGTATATTTACATTACTACTACAAAAGCACGTGTCCGGAAGCAACATACAGAATTATTTCACGTGATTTTATTCTTCCACCTAAATGGTATCTCATTGTGGGTGTTTTCTGCAGCTGACTGTCTCTGCATGACAGGGTTCTGAGATCTGAGATTGATTCATACTGAGTACTTAACTGACTGGTTTCTTTTAATTGCTGTGCCTCAATTTATTTATCCAGTCTCTTTTTCCTCCTAGTTTTTTTTTTTAATTATGAAAATTTACAGATATACAGAGAAGTTAAATAGAGATGTATATATGAGATGTAATTTTGTTTTGTGGTGGTTGTTGAACTCTCTGAATGTAAATTATAGATGGCAGGACACTTCTAAATCAGAAGGCATCTCCTGAGAATAAAGATATTCTGTTATACCATCACAAGACCATCACAGAAAATAAATATTAATTCTCTGATGTCCCTAATAGTCCATTTCCAAATCTCCCAAAGAGTTTCAGCTTTCAGGATTTGCTCATTGTCACACATTGTTATGTGAGTTGTTATGTCTCTTTAATGTCTTAAGAAATTCCTCCATTCCCATAATACCTTTTTTTTGTTTTCATGACACTGACTTACTGACCCAGTTAGGTCAGTTGTTTTGTGGATATCTCGATTTTTCTGGATGTGTGCATTTGTTTCGTAATAGCTCTTAACTTGTTGCTCTGTCTCCTGTATTCCTGTAAGGTGGGGATTGGGTCTAGAGACTTGCTTAGATTCAGGTGACCCTTTTTTGGCAGGGGTGCTCTGTCAGTGACATCGTACACTTGTGTTGGAGCACATAGAAGACATGTAAGGCCTGGCTTTCCCGCTGGGAGGGTGCCATATTTGTCTGGTGGTGTCTGCCATATTTGTCCACTGTAAGGGAACATTCTTTCTCTTTATGGTTAATAAACAATCTCTGGGGTGATACTTGGGTGCAGCCTGTTCCCCAACACTTGTTCACCCAGTGTTTTCAGCATTTGTTGGTGATCCCTGCCTGAAGCAGTTATCATATTGGTGTTTGCAAAATGGGGATTCTTCTAATTCTTTTCCCTTTTCTAGATTTCTTTCTGGAATTCTTTCAAGAGGAGTCTGTCTTTTTTTTTGAGTGGTGCTATGGACTCATGCATTTTTATTTATCTCCTGTGTTACAGTCAATAAGTCACTTTTTCTGATGTTAAATTGGCTAGCTCCTTTGTCCTTTGATGTGTGTCTTTCATTCTTTGAGTCCTTCCTGTTTTGTGACACTGCAATATGGCCTGGGCTCCCCTTGTCCTTTCCCTCTCCCAGCCCTGGGATCAGCTGTTCCTCAGGGAACCTTGGTTTCTTTTAGAGACAGTGGTCTTCAGAGACCATGATCTGCTGTTGAGGCACTTTCAGTGAACAACCTGTGCTTAAAGAAAAGGTTCATGTTAGTATTTTCAATTCAAAGTTAACATTGTAGGGAGTTTTTTCTCTTACATTGAAAATTTTGGTTCTTCATGACATTGCTGTATGGATGTATTTGCTCTGTCATATGACAATATTTAGCTTCCGTGTTACAAGGTTAGTATACTACTGGCTATATCTCCTGAATGAAATGTAAGATTTATTTGTGATTCTTCTTGTCCTCTGAGTCTAACCCTCTGAGAGTGCACTGTCAGAATGTTCTTCCAGGTTAGTGGAAATAATGTTGTTCTCTGTGTGTTCATGTTTCCAGTTAAATATACAGTTAGGCTTGTTTATTTCTATTGGTGTTTACTGTTACTGTTTGTTCCTTTGCTGCAGTGTTTATTTTAAAGTTTTTGAGTACGTAAAACAGTTATGTGATTCAAAAGTTTAAACTATGTAAAAAAGTCTTCTTAGAAGTTATTTCCATGGTTGTTTCCTGCCTCATTGCTTATCTTCCTGTGTTTCATTTTGTAAAATAAGAACATGTATGGCTATTTCTTATTT
This sequence comes from Bradypus variegatus, assembly GCA_004027775.1. Lineage (NCBI taxonomy): Eukaryota > Metazoa > Chordata > Mammalia > Pilosa > Bradypodidae > Bradypus > Bradypus variegatus. Next base: position 19,727 of record PVKY010000242.1, on the reverse strand, counting down.
ACCCTCCTTATGCGTACTTTGCATCTTGCTTTATTTCACCAAACAGTCTTACCCCTTTTCCTGTTTCTTCTTGTCAGACATTTACATTATTTCCAAGTTCTCATGGTTATGAGTGATGCCCCTGTGGCCACTGTCATGCTGGTCTCCAGGTGCAAGCAGGCGAGGATTTCTCCAGGGTTGAACCTGGGAGCGGCACTGCCAGGTGGAGGGCACGCTCAGCCACTCTTCCTGATGCCACTGTCCTTCAGTTCCCGATAGAGCCACTGGGGCAGGGGGACCGTCTGGCAGCATTGCGAGCAGCCTTGAGCTCCTCCCTGGGGCCCACCTGTCGGCCTGCCCCTCAGCCTGCCCCGTCTCTCTCTTCTCAGGCTCCCCCCCAACCAAGCGGCAGCACCGGAGTCGGGGCCGGCCCAGTGGAGGTGCCAGACGGCGGCAGAGAGGGGGGCCAGTTGCCCCCCAGCAGCCACAGGAGCCTGCCAGACCTGCTTCAGAAGGCAAAGTGACCTGCGGTAGGTGTCTGTGGGCCTGGGGCAGACTGTGGGGCCAGAGGGCAGGAGAAATGGGCATTCACCTGGGGTGTGACAGGCCAGGGGGTGGGCAGTGGCTCTCATCCAGCCACTCAGCGCAGTGGAATTCTTGTCCACTTTTTGCCACCTTCCTTGTCCACATCTTGCCCATTGTCAAAGGATCAAATCGGGTGCCTTTCCTGAGAAACCCCTGTCCCTGGCCTCATCAGTTTGTTTGGCAAACATGTGCAGGGGTTCACTTAGTCAACAGCCACCTCTGCAGTGGCAGAGTATCGTAGGGGTGAAGAACAAGGACCAGGGACCAGGCTGCCTGGTGCACGACTGGGCCTTGGCACTTACCAGCTGTCTGACCTTGGGTGAGTGACTGAACCTCTCTGTGCCTCGGTTTCCACATATGAAAAGTGAGGCTGATAATGGCACCTCCCAACTAGGGAGGGTGGTTGTGAGAAAATAACTAGTTAAACCATGTAATAACCCTTGCATCAGTGCCTGGCACAGGGTACGTGCTACCTGAGGGTTTGCCCTTGTTTTCACTGTTACTGTGCAATGGGCTTTGGGCAGGGAATGCAGCCAGGAGGGTGTATGGCAGGGAGGGCACAGACGAGATCCCTGCCCCTGGGGAGCTGACATCTTAGGTGGGTGTTGGACCAGGGAAGTGGAAGATCCCTGGAGATGATAATTTCTACAAAGGAATTAAAGCAGGGTGATGGGAGACGGAATGAATAAGGGGCTCCCTAAAAATGGGTGGTCAGGGAGGGCCCCTCTGGGGAGGCAACGTTGTGATTGAACCAGGGAAAGACAAGGGGTAAGTCTGTGAAACAGGAGACGGGCCAGACGGCTGGTGAGCGGGGGCAGGGGAAGGAGCCGGGCAGGGGTCTGCGCAGCTGGGCTGGCCAGCCTGGTGCGTGTGAGGGTTTCGATTTTATTTCAGGAGTGATGGGAGGCGCTGTCAAAGGGTTTTAAGCAGGGGAGTGGAGTGAGCTGATACCCTGTCTGAAAATCATTCAGTAAGAGTTATGCTTTGAAGCTCATAGAACAGTGCCTGGCACATAGGGCGTTTTCTGTTAGGTGCATGTTAAGTAAATCAAATGAAGTAGAAGCAGGGAAACAAGTGAGGAGGCCACACAGTCCATCAGGAAGGAGAGGACAGAGGTCTGGCCTGGGGCGGTCACATCAGAGAGGGTGAAGGAGGTGGACTGAGGAACTCTCTTGGATGTTGGGTGGATTGATTGCAGGTGGGGTGGGTTGGTGAGGGCAGAGGAGGCTGTGCTGTGGAGACTTGTCCTCAGACCTTAAAAACATTTCCCCGATCCTGTGGGGGGGCCATAGGCACAGGTGGTTCGCTCTCTGTCACATCCACATACCCCGCTCTGTGTTGGGCCAGGCCAGGGACACAGAGGGGATCAGATCAGGTCTCCATGCTTCCAGAACTCCCTGGCTGCAAGTGGGAATGTCACGGAGAGTGGCAGCAGGGCCTGTGTTCTGGGTGCTGTGAGTGGGGGGAGTGCTGGGGTTCCTGAGTGTGCAGGGGGGAACCTCTGGTTGCCTCGGTTTCCCTGTGGAGGAACCACCTCAAGGATGAGCTGGAAGAAGCTGGCAGAGGATGTAGGAAGCACGCCTTGCATTGACCAAGAGCGGGACGCAGCAAAGTGTAGTCCGGCTGGAGTGGAGGCTTTGTGGAGGAGCAGGGGGGATGAGGCAGGTGGGGCCTTGGACACTGGCAGAAGGATTTTCACCTTATTCTAGGAGTGGTGGGAGCCAGGGAGGGGTTCACTCGTTCACTCCTTCACCCGCCGTTTATTACTGAGCATCATCTCTATACCAGGCATTGAGGACACAGAATTGGAGCAGGTGGAGAAAGTCCTTATCTGCTAGTGGGGGAGATGGGCCACTTGCAGATGAACCAGAGCATCAAATGATGTCAGTCAGTGACGAGAGCCCTGAAGAACAGAGCCAGGCAGGCTCTCTTACATCCAGGAAGGCCCTCTGAGGAGGGGCTGCCCCTGGGTCATGTGAGCAGGGAGCGTGGTGACGCTGGAGGGCAGCAGGTGCCAGGGGGAAAGGGCTCTGGGGAAGAGGCTGCTGCGGAAGCTGGAGGTCAGGAGACCCAAGAGGGGCTGGCGGGATGCTCAGGCCCGGAGTGGGGTGGGTGGGGGTGATCTAGAAATCCCCCAGGGAAGATCTAGGCCGGGCAGCTGGGGGTGCTTCATCCTGCCTTCTCCAGCCCGCAAAAGCAGTTAGTGCCTCCTTCCGTGCCCATGGCGGCCCCATGTCGGTGGGCGCTACACCCAGGTCACAGATGAGGCTGCAGGGAGCTGCACTGGGCACCCTCAGAGGAAGAGACCCCTAGAGTAGGGCTGCCAGGCTCGCGAGCAGAGGCCCACACTACCTGAGGTGGGTCCGGGCTCAGCTGAGCCTTCCGGCTTGTCCTGAGGGCAGGGCTGTGACAGGGAGGTTGTTCACTGGGGCGCGGCTGGGTCTTGTGGGGGGCAGGTAAGCAGGTCTGACTGCTGACTCATCAGGCAGGGTGGGGCTACGTGGAGGCTCTCCCTGTCTGGGCCCCGGTGTTCCCCTTTGAGAAATGGGGGCCTTACTCTGAGGAAGGGACCTGCTGTTCTTGCCCCTCCTCCCCTGTGACAGCTGGCTGTGTGGACCCCAGCTAGCTTCCCTCTATTGAAAGTAGAACTAGACCCAACTCCCGAGAGTGAGAGGAGGGGAGCTGGGTGCTTCTGGGCCAGGACACGGGCTCCTCCCTTGGGCCATCCATGGGGTACTAGGCAGGCACATTCCTCACCTGCCCTTGAATTCTCCAGACAGCCTTTGAGGTAGGGGCGACCTCCCCATTGTGCAAAGGAGGAAAGCAGGCTGAGGGGAAGGAAGCCACCAGTCCAGGTGACGAGTGGCAGGGCAGGGCTGGGCTGGACTCCGGCTACCCAGAGCCCACGTTTGCACATATAGTCATGCCCTGTGCATTTATAGAGCACCTGCTGTGTGCCCAGCAGTGAGGATGGGAGGCCCCTGCCCTCAGGGAGCCCTGCTCAGGCAGGGAGGAAGCTGAGAGAGAAGGGGGTGTCTCAGATGTCAGCTGTGAAGGAGGCCAGGGCAGGGGGATGCAGAGGGGCTGGCAATGCCATGCTGTGGGTCTTTTCAGTGTCAGGTGATCTAGGAAGGCCACTGGGAGGAGGAGAACTGACTGAGGAGAGGCTGTTCCAGGTGCAGGGATCAGCAGGCAGTGGGCCTGAGGTGGGAGTGGCTGGCGGGGAGGAGGGGAGGGTGGGGAGCCAGAGGCTGGGACTTGCGGGTCTTGAAAGCCCCCAGCCCAGGGCTCAGTTTTTTTTTTCATGATGGAAATCAGTTGGAGGGCTTTGAATGAAAGGTCCAGCTTTCCTTTTTTTTTTTATCCAAGTTTTTCTATGGAAAATGTACAGAAATGAAGAAACTAACATGAACCCCCATGTCCCCACAATGGGCCTCAGCGGTTGTCAACTCATGGCTGATCTTGTTTTACCAGTCATATTATTTTAGAGTCAATTCTAGGTGTCCTGTTATTTCATCCCTAGATTCTTCACTGTCTATCTCTAAAAGACAGCAACTCCTTTTTAAAAAAATAATACCTTAATCACACACACACACACAAATGAACAGTAATTTTTCACTATCAGATACTTCCTGTAATCAGTGCTCACATTTCCAGCTGTCTCACCAATACTGCTTCTCTTAAGTCTCCTAACCTATAGGATTCCCCTGTCATTGCTGTTTTCCCCCTTTACCCCTTGCATTGTATTTGTTGAAATCATCTGTCCTGTTTGCCAAAGAGTAGATTCTTGCTAGTTGCAGCCTGTGGTAGGGTTGATTTACTGTATTCCCCTTCTTCCGTGTTTCCTGAAAATTGATCGTTTGATCTAAAGAGCACTCAGGTTTCAAGACCACTTCCCAAGTGATACTGTATTTTCTCATCAGGAAGCATGCACTCTCTTCTTATCTCTCTCTGGCGTTTGCGGGAGCTTCTCCTCTGTGCTTCAATCCATTTTTCCAGTAGGGGTTGAAGAACTTGACATTTTTTTTTTAATTCAGTTTTATTCAAACACATGCATATAACATACAGTCATCCATGGTATGCAGTCACCCGTTCACAGTATGATCATCTAGTTATGCGTTCATCACCACAATCTATTTCTGAACATTTTCCCTACATCAGAAAGAATCAGAACAAGAATAAAAAAATAAAAATGAAAAAAGAACACTCAAACAATCCCCCCATCCTATCCCATTTGTCATTTAGTTTTTATCCCCATCTTTCTACTCATCCATCCATACACTAGATAAAGGGGGTGTGATCTACAAGGTTTTCACAATCCCACTATCACCCCTTGTGGTATTATTATATAATCATCTTCAGGAGTCCAGACTGCTGGGTTGGAGTTTGGTAGTTTCAGGTATTTCCTTCTAGCCATTGCAATACATTAAAACCTAAGAGGTGTTATCTGTATAGTGCATAAGAATGTCCACCAGAGTGACCTCTCGACTCCATTTGAGATCTCTCAGCCACCGACTCTATTTCGTCTCATTTTGCATCCCCCTTTTGAAGAAATTGACATTTGACACAGCAACTCTGGCCTTATCACGGAGAAGAGATTGGAGCATGGCAAGAATGGAAGCAGGGGGCCAGGGAGGGGTTCTCGCAGATGTGCAGGAGCAGGATGGTGCTGGCCCAGGGGTGGCAGCAGAAGCACACTGCCTCTCACCACCCCAGAGTGCCACAGGGAACACCATCCCTCTCTGTCCCAGGCCCACCCGGCCAGGAACTCCTGCGGGGAAGATCTGAGGGAGTGCTGTCTCTGGGTCCTTGGCACAGGGGCTGGCCCAAAACTGCTCAGTGGGCCCAGGACCTGCTCCCTCGTAGACCTCACTGGGAAGCCCTTTCACCTCCCTCTGCATCCCATTCCACCCCATAAGAGGGACTGATGGGGCATGGGGTTGGGGGAGAAGAGACCACTGGGGCCCATCTGAGTGCAGAACACAGGGGCAGCTCTCCTCTCAGAATGCATCAACCCCCATCTCCCTGCCCAAGGGCCAGGGTGCATCTCCCTAAAACTGCCATTTGCACGTGGGCAAGTGCTTGGTGTTCCGGCCAGAGAAAACAACTCAGCCGGCCCCAGCTCCAGTCTCATGGGTGCTGGGTGCTCCTCCCCCCTCCCCCCCACCGACCACCGTACCAGGACCTGCCCATCCCCCATCTTGCCTGCCACCTCCAGCTCTCTCTGACTCCCACCCTGGCCTTGTTCAGCCTGTGGCTTCCACAGAGCAGCTGCAGTTGTCTTTCTGGGAAGTCAGACGTCATGGGCCTTCCTGCTACACCTTGAGGACTAGTACATGCCAGGCGCTGGCTAAGCTTTTTACTTGCAGTCAGTTGTAGAAACCTTATAAGAGTCCTGTGAGAGCAGGTGCTATGCTCAGTTCACCCCTGTTTCATGGAGGTGCGAGGAGGTGTGGTAACCTCTGGAGGCCCCCAGGCTCCAAACCCCAAACCGCAGAACTCTGCTGCTGACCAAGGCCCTGCTCTCTTGCCCCACCCTCCGCCTCTCCCCTTGGGTCTCTTCTCTTCCACCGCGTCTCAGCACCATGGGCCCCCCAGCCTGTGCACACCCCAAGTAGTTCCTCTTCCGGGAACGCTGCTCCTCCCTCTCCCTGTTTTCCTGTCTAAACCACCTTATCCTCCTTCACGTTTCTCTTCAAGGGTCATTTGCTCAGAGAGGTCTGATACCTTCCATCTAAATTATAACTCACTCTCTATAATTTTCTCTCCTGGGCCTCAGGATGTCTTTTAATGAGCTGTTTGTGTATGGGGTTGTGTGAGAGGCAGCATGCACGGGGCTTAGGAACTCGGCCTCTGGAGGCCCCGTGATTGGAATTCCACCTCCGCCTCTTCCTCCCAGCATGGCCTTGGGCAGGTGACTCAACCTCTGTGCCTCAGTTTATCTGCAAAAAAGGAGATAATAACAGCATCATGGCATAGGTTGCGGAATGATCAAAGAGGCCTGTGCATGTGAAGTGTGTAGTTTTTGTGCCAGCTGTGTGGTGCTATGTAAGCAACTAAATGATTTTGGTGAAGAGCAAGGAGAGGACGTGCGTAGAGCCCGTGGCTCAGGGTCGGGGTGGAGCCCTGGCTTGCATGATGCGTGTCCTCTCCTGTCCCTTGCCTTCTCCCTCTGTGAGCTGCAGTGGTCTGTTCGAGATCAGAGGTTGGACTGTGGTCTGGCGAAAAGTTCCCTCATTTGTAAAACTGGGACTGTGAGAGTGCCCTGCCGATTGGGTGGGCTCCATGTTGCCCTCCCACTTGAGGTGCTCAGTAAATACCTGTTGAATGAAAGAACAAGCAGAGGCACAATGCCACAGGGGCTCCCAGTGAATGGACGATAGTTTAACCACAGGCCCAGCAGGGATCCATGCCAAGGAGAGGGGTGAGGCAGGACACTGAACTGTGCAAGGAAGTGGGATCCCGTGACCCGGCCTTGGTGAGTGAGTGGGGGGTTCTGGGCACAGGGCAGAGGAGGTGGGACAGGTCATTCTAGACCCAGTGAGGCCTGTCGGGGGAGCACTTTCATTGTGGCTGGAGGGCAGCAGGGATTGAAGGAGGACATGAGGGTAGAGGCTGGCTCAGGGGTCCAGGAGAGGAAGGGCAAGGGGCCGTGGCCGTAGAGAGGTGGGCGTCATAATCACAGTTCTGTTTCTGGTGCTTTCTGTGTTGCAGGCCTTGGGCCCAGTGCTCTACAAGCAACCTCACTTAATCCTTGTGTCCCACGGCGCAGTAGGGACCTCTTGTTTGTCTGTTTATGTTTTTCAGGTGGGGAAACTGAGGCTCAGAGAGGTGAGGTCACTTGCCCAAGGCCCCAGGTCTGTCGGACTCCACCCCCTGGCTCTGGGCCTCTGCCGCTGACCAGCCCCGGTGGGGCCTTGGACAGGTGCTGCTCCTCCCGGCCCCCTGCTCCCCCACCCCCACTGAGGGCGTGGCCAGACACTTGGAGGAGTCCAGGCCGTGGGCCGGGAGGTCTTGGGAGGGCTTATCCAGGCCTTGGGAGTGTGGAGTGTCCTGGGGCCAAGGCCTTGTGGGGAGAGGGTGGGGTTCCCCTGGAGGCAGAAAGGGGAAGGGCTTGGTGGGGAGGAGGAAGTGGGTGGTGCTGAGACCTGCTGGGGGAGCAGGAGCCTTGCCTTCTCTCTGCTTTCTGCTGACATGATCTGCAAAAGGCAAAGGGAGTCCGTGGCCTGTGGCTTCCCTTCCCAGAGCTTCAGTTTCCCTCTCTGTGGATTGAGGTGAAGGTGGCCCCTGTCCCGTGGGGCTGTTGGGTGACCCCGCTGAATCTCCAGGACGAAAGCACTTGGCAGCCAGAGCTGTTGGCTGCTGCTTTTCCTGGAGCACCCACTGGGCACCAGGCCCAGTGCCAGCCAGTTCCCATCTCTCCATTGCTCGCTGTTTAATCCTCCTCACAGCTCGCCACAGCAGGGATTGTCCCTCGTTTAGGTGGGAACCTGGGCTCAGATCAGGCCATGTCCCAGGTCACGCAGCTAGTGGGTTGGAATCATCTCCATCTGACCCAGAAGCCTGCTTTCTGGGGCCCAGGAGAGTCCATAACCTTTTGTCAAGCACTGCTGCTGCCTGACTGTGTGCCTGAGGCAAGCCACTTAACACGGCCCTGCTCCATGCCCTCATCTCCACATGGGTGGCAGGGCCTGCTTCACTGGGTTGTGCAGGTTATACAAGCTCCCAGGGGTCAAGTACTTAGAGTAGCACCTGGTAGATAGTCAGTGCTCTGTAAATGTTGCCACTTGTTAGGGTTTCCAGCTTCTGGCTGATCTTCAGGACACCTTGACGTGGTGTAGAGAGGAGGTGCTGTCACCAGCCCCATTTCCAAGCTGGGAACTGTGTCATCCCAGTGAGGAGGTGATCTGCCCGAGGTTGATCTGCAGGGACAGTGAGGAGGGTTCACCTCGGAGTTCTCTTCTGCCCCCTGCACAGCTCTGTCCCTTCGTTTGGGCAGTTGTGGGCGGCAGGGTCGTACTAGGTGGAACTTTTGGTTGCAAGTGACAGAAACCCAACTCAAGCCAGCTGAAGCCAAAAAGGGAATTGATTGTAACTGAAAACCCAGGCTTGGTATGGTTGGAGCTCACATAATGAACTCAGGAATCTTTTCCTCACTATGGCTGGCCCTGGGTGGGTTTCATTCTGTCCCCTCCTGATGGCACCATGGCCCCCAGTAGTTCCAGGCTGACTCCCCACCCTCTTAGCAGTCTTCATGGAATCCCCAGTCAAGCCAGCACATTCCAGCCTTGAGCCTTCCAGGCCTGGTCAGGACCCTGTGCTCACCATGGGGCTTGTTTGGGTGTGTGGGGGAAAGGGCAAGTGGCTGGCTCCATGTGATATCATTGTTGGGGGTGGGGGATGAGGCTCATCCCCTAAAAGCAGATCCACTCGTTTCTTCCTTCGTTAATTGGTTCTTCTGACATATCTTTATTGAGCCTATGCTGTGTGCCATGGTATTGTATAAACACGTGAACAAAATGGACAAAAATGCCTTCCTTCAAGGAGCTCTTACTGGGGGTGAGGGATGCTAAGCTAGATGGTCATGTAAATTGTAGAGTAGGTTAGAAGGCCTATGTGCCTTGGGGAAAAGTAGGGCAAGCTATGGGGAATTGGGAATGCTGGGGTTGGGGCTAAAGTTTCAAGTACGGTGGTCTGGGGTAGGTCCTATTGGCAAGGTGGCATCTGAGCAGAGACCCGAAGGAAGTGAGGGGGCAGGTATTGTGGAGATCCGGGAGAAGGCACACGACGGTGGGGAGGAGGCAGAGGACAGGCTGGGCTGAGAGGGAACCTGCCCGGGGGTTGGAGGAGCAGCAGGGAGGCAGTAAGTATGGAGGAAGCACTAGAAGGGGAGGACACGAGGTCAGGGGAGCAGAGGCCACATCACCGGAGGGCTGTGTAGGCCATGGCAAGGGTTTTACCGGGGCCTGGAGGGATGGGGCTGAGGGGCAGGCACGGCGCAGCCTGTGGGGACGGGAGGAGCCTGCGGGGGGAAGGGTGGCAGCCCCCCTGCACAGTGTGTCTGGTATAGGCTCCCGCCTGACCTCCCCTCCTTGCCCGCAGACATCCGGCTCCGGGTTCGGGCAGAGTACTGCGAGCACGGGCCGGCCTTGGAGCAGGGTGTGGCGTCCCGGCGGCCCCAGGCGCTGGCGCGACAGCTGGACGTGTTCGGGCAGGCCACGGCGGTGCTGCGCTCGCGGGACCTGGGCTCCGTGGTGTGCGACATCAAGTTCTCGGAGCTCTCCTACCTGGACGCCTTCTGGGGCGACTACTTGAGTGGCGCCCTGCTGCAGGCCCTGCGGGGCGTGTTCCTGACTGAGGCCCTGCGCGAGGCCGTGGGCCGGGAGGCCGTCCGCTTGCTGGTCAGTGTGGATGAGGCCGACTACGAGGCAGGGCGGCGGCGCCTGCTGCTGATGGAAGAGGAGATGGGGCGGCGCCCCTCTGAGGCCGCCTGCTCCGGATCGGGACCCTAGGCTGCCACCTCTGCCCCGGAGGGAGGACTGTCTCCACCCCAGAGGACTGTCACTCCAGCTGCCGGGAGGACTGCGACAAGACAACCAGGCCCTGCAGCCCCCCTGGCAGGATGTGGGCGCTGAGGTCTAAACCACTTCCAGCTGCATTTCCTTCCCACCCTCACGGCCCCACCCGGAGGTGTGTCGTGTGTTCCCCCGGCCTCAGGAGGCCATGGGTGGAGGCACAGCCGCACACTCACAGAGGCCCCTGCTGGGCCGTGTTCCCCCTTGGGCTGTCTGCACACACATACCATCTTCCCTGGGCGCCTGCCCCAGCCTGCTCCACACCCTTCCTTGGCCTCAGGGCCTCTCTCAGGATCTCTGATTTCACAGCCCCAATGCCAGTGGACACGGGCTGGGGTGCACATGGAGCCTGTTCACCTTGCCCACACATCTTTATAGCCAGCCAGGACCAGAAAACTGTCTTCTCAGCAGGGGAGGGCAAGGGCTTGGGGGCTGATGGGAACGGCCCTTACAAATGGCACTAATAAAACTCCCCTGGAAGGGGCACAGGTGGGCACCAAGGCTCTGTAGGGCTCTTTCTTTATGGGGGGGGAGGAACACGAGGAGAACCTGGACCCTGTACCAACACCAGAGCCTCACTGGCCCAGCATTAGGGCCTGGAGAGTGGGCGGGAGGCTGCTCACAGTGTGCCAGCTCCTGCCACAGGCTTACCCTCCTCTCAGCCTGTTCCCTCATCAGTCAAAAGAGGAAATACTGCCTTAGATTCAGAAACTCTGCCAATCCTGTTCACTTGTTCCTTGTTTCTGTAGGTTTTTGACAATCCCAGTATGTTTAACTAGTGCATTGACGTGGACCACTTATCTCTAAGGCTGACAAGAGTCCAGAGGGTTGGAAACGGAAGGGATAGGCTGATGGGGATCCTCCAGGCTCCCCCTCCCCTTTTCACACTTTCTGGACATTCACCTTCTCTTACCCCCAGTCTGGTTTCTTCCTTTCTCTGAGGCCAAAGGCTTTTCCTGCTGCCCTGTGGCCACAGGTGGTTGTGGTCTCCTGCTGTTTCCCCACCCCCTGTTGAAGGGCTCTGGAATTTGTTTCTTACAGAATACCCAGGATTTGCCTCCCTGAGGGGAAGGGAAGCCAGGCCTGGGGAGCTTGGGGTGGGGTGGGCAAGGGGTTCTCAACTGCGGGTCTGTTCCTTAAGGGAGGGGTGCACCTGCCCCCACCTGTCATGGCCCCTTGACCTGTGTCCTGATGCACAGGCCTGGAGTGGGAAGTCTGGGACTTGAGTCCTGTGTGGAGTCAGACTCCGGTCCATCCAGTTGCTGTGGGAATCTGAACTGTACCTGTACCCTCGCTGGGGAAGCAGCTAAGTTCTACTGGGCACTTATTCAGCACCTAGTACTCTTTAAAAATACTCAACCATCCTGAATGTGTGGGGATCCCCCCTCCCCGCCGTCTTTGACAGGAAATGGGCTCAGAGAGGGGAAATGACTTGCTTGAGGGATGGGGAAGAAGCAGCGAGTGGGAGAGCACTTCCGTCTGGTGACACACCTAAGGGAGGAAGGACAGCCGCTGATTTGCAGAGGGAGGAGAGGCTACTGTTCCCTCCCTGGAGCAGTGCAAGCCGGGGCGGTGAGCAGTGGCGGGAAAATGCGAGGCAAAGCCCAGAGCTCGGCCCACCAGAGCCTCCTGGAGCGCATGCGCCGTGGAGCGGGCTGTGCTTACCGTCGCCGGAGCAGGACGCCAGGGATCACGCATAGGCCCCCGAGACCCAGAAGAGAGTCACACCCAGGCCATGAGGACAACCCAGGGAGATCGAAAAGCAAAAACAGGATTCTGTGGAGCAGAGCACGGACAGGCTGTGGCCAAAGGAAATAGGGGCCCGTGGGTCTCAGAGCAAGGTGGGCCATGGCTTCAGAGGAGAGGAGCCTGGGGCTCACTCGTAAAGGATGCGTAGAAGTTCAACAGATGACAGAGAGAGGGTATTCCAGGCAGAGAGAACAGCCCTTGCGAAGGTTTCAGAGAACATTCCAGAATAGGATGTAGGGAGAGAGATGGACTGTGAAAGGTAGGTGGAAATGCAAAGCACGTCACCCCTTCTTTAGATCAGCAATAGTCTGCTCTAACATTCTCTGTGGGGAGCAGGAACCCTGGAGGGGGTGGAGACAGACTCAAACCTTGACACAACCAAGGTGATAAGCTGAGCCTGGAGGCAGGCCCGGTGGGCCTGGGGCATGGCAGCGAACATTCCATGTGACCGCCCCTGTGCCAGGCTCTGAGGTGGGCTCTCCTGGGACCCTGAGGTGACTTCAGCCTGGGCACTGCCCTTGAGCTCCTGTCCTGGGGGGTGAGCAAGACCAGGACATGGCAGGTCACAGCCCAGGGTGGTCAGAGCCATGACTGGGAAAGGGGCAGAGGCTGGAGGAGCCCAGAGAACACTGGGTGGAGGGACCCAGGCAGGCTCCACGGATTGGGAAGCCCCCTGCCCATTCTGTTAAAAAATACCACCACCACCACCAAGCTACATTTTAATTGTGAAACATAACATTTGGAAAAGGGCATAACACAAGTGTACAGTTACTAAGTTGTAAAACACCTGTGCCACCCACAGTGAGAAATACATTTCCAGCACCCAAGAAGCCCCCCAGCTGTCCTTCTGTCCTGAGCTCCTTCCTGATCACAAACCCCCTCATCCCCTAGCTGGGACCACTGCCCAGACTTAAAGTAATTAGTTCTATGCTTTTCTTAAACTTTCTAGTTGCACGACACTCAGGGATATCATGAACTTTGTCTCTTTTTGAACTTGAGATAAATGAAATCATACAACATGTTTTCTGTTGCATCTGGCTTCTTGCACTTCATGTTGTGTTTGTGAGATTATTCCCCGTTGTGTTTATCTGTAGCTGACTCGTTGCTGCTGCTGCCTGGCGTTCCAGCAGGTGAGTCTACTTCAGTGAGGTTATGCATTGTGTCGTCGAGGGAATTTAGGTCGTTTCCAGTTTGGGGCCATCACAGATCTGCTGTTGTAAACATTCTTGTGTATGTTTTTGGTGAACAAAATACATGTTTGTTAAGGACTTACATAGAAATGAAAATGCTGGGCTTGAGTATGGATATGTTCAGCTTTAGTAGATAACTGCCCAACTATTTAAAGTGTGGTTATACCGATTTACTGTACCACCAGCACTGAACAAGAGTTCTTTTTGCTTACTGTCCCCATCAACACTTGGTGTTGTCAGCTTCTTTAATTTTGCCAGCCTCATGGTTGTGCAGTGGTATAATGCTGTGTTTCATTTTTCATCTACCTGATGATTAATTCCTGTTCATTCTTGAGTGAGGGACAGGAAGTCCTCAGGTGGGTAGAGTGGGCGAGGGTATTCCAGGTGACAACCTCTGAAAATGTTTAATTGAATGAGTTTTTTATAAAAATATCCCGAGGTCATTAAAAATAAAGGGATTGCAGACATAAATGGAACAAAGCTCATGGTAAAGCAAGATGGAGAGTTAGACTCCTCTCCCTCCTTCTCCTGACACAGAAGTCATTCAACAAGCATTTGCCAACACATGTTTGTACTCTAGGCCCTGCGAAATGGGTCAGGCCCATTTCCTCCCTTGGCGAGCTCTGGCTTAGTGGGGAGCTGATCACTGCGGGGTGGGGGGCATCTCAAAGGGATGTTCAAGGGGCTGTGGAGCTCAGGTGAGGCAGACACCAGCTCTAACCTGTCTCTGCAGAAGCCAGACTCCCCTGAGGCTCATGTCCTCAGGTTCTTCCACCCTGTATCCCACTTCCTCATTGACATCTGTTGACTACCTGGTCAATTCTCCCCATTCCAGAAGACCCTACCCACTGGCCATGGACTTCCTCTTCACCCCACGCCCTCTGTTCTGCTGGGACACTTAGCTGCCACCTGATGAGCCATCCTTCCAATTATCTAGATCACCCCTTCTTTTCATTTCCTCTCTGGTGACCTTCATCCCCTCCCTTGACCACTCCTTAGACTTAGTCACCACCTGGAAGTGTAGCATAGGGAGTGCATGGTTATTGAGCACTTAACACCACATGCCAGGCACTATGTCAAATGCTTTACCTGTGTTTACCTGTCACACAAACCTGCAAGGCTGGTACTCTGGTATCCTCGTTTTATGGATGATGATGCACCCTCTGGGGAAGGTGAAGTCTCGAGACTACCTGGCTAACACATAAAGTGGGCAGAGCCATCCAACAAACACATGACTTTCCGAGTCCCAAAGTTAAAATCCCAGGTTTTAACCACAGCACAGAGCTGTCTTCAGCGTTCGAAATCCAGTGTCCTGCCCTCTGATCCCAGCACCTGTCTTCTGGGTCTAGCAGGCTGTCACCGTGTAGCATCAACTTATAAAGGGCTGCACACCTTTGATCCCTCTGTTTCCTGCCAGTCTGCCAGAGCTCTCCTGGCTTCTCACCCTTCTGTGCCCAGCCAGAGGCTCTCATTGGACCATCTGATCTCTCTCACTCGTGCTCTTTGATAGTCAGGATCTCAGCAGGAAACAGAAGGGGCCACAGTTGGAACTAGGAGGATAATTTAATGAAGCGACTATTTCTAGACATGCAGGCAGGGTTAGGGGATCCGGCAAGGGAGGTTAAGGCAGCAGAAAGCTGTGATCCCCACTTAGGCCCAGTGAGAGCCATGGATCATAACTGTGAGGGTCTGTGGTTGTAGAGGGGCACAGTCACAGCCAGAACCAAGATACTGAGACAGCTGGGAACGGGAGAAGGGATCCAGAACATTGTCTTCACTCCCTCTCTAGTGTTCCACTGGTGCCTCCCTTAGGGCGAACCTAATTAGAAGTCCAAGGGTGAGGGAGCCTCCCGATGCTGTCTATGTGGGTCAGTTCTCTGATGTCCATTCTATAGGGATAGAGAGGGTGGAGAGGGGATCTGGAAGGGCAAATGGAAAATGACCAGCACACACTCTCATTTCCTTGCCACCCCTCATTTTCTGCCTCATCTACCAGTGTATTCCTCACCCTGGTCCAGGTGGCTGAACTTGGCTCAGAAAAAATAATGGGGAAGTGGAGCAGAA
This sequence comes from Bradypus variegatus, assembly GCA_004027775.1. NCBI lineage: Eukaryota > Metazoa > Chordata > Mammalia > Pilosa > Bradypodidae > Bradypus > Bradypus variegatus. The sequence continues at coordinate 4,585 of PVKY010000242.1, read as the reverse complement.
GGATGCCACTTCATCTTCTTGGTTACCCCTCCCCCCCCAGTCACCCCTCTCCCCTAGTATCCCCCCAACCCTACCCCTGTAGTCTGAGCCAATCAAACTGAGGCCTGATGATTTCCTTCAGCTTCCTATTTAAACCTACGTATTTCCACACCCGTATTTATCTCACTTCTCTGGGCTCTAGTGTAGGCCAACCTCTCCACCCCTGCCTCACCCATCCCATTGTGACTCCCCAGAATATTCCTCCATCATTCTCTTCTCTGTTTCAAGAATCCTCCTCTCATCTCTCTCCTCCTCCTCAGCTTATAAATATATCCAAATTTCTACCACCTTAAAAACTAACCCACAAAAAAATCTCTACCTCCCTATACTTTGTGCTCCCTCTAGTGCCTGCTTTTGCTTGTTCTACTTATCTCATCCCCAATACTTGAAAGAACTGTATTGAGTTAGGGTTCTTGGGCTGCAAGCAACAGAGACCGACTCTTGCTAACTGAAGCAAGAAAGGAATTTATTGGAAGAAAACGAGGATGGTCATACAGTGGAAGGAGAGGCTGAAGAACTAGGCCCCCGAAAGGACACCTGGGTACCACTGGGGATCGAGGTAGTAGGAATGAATGGCAGTTTCCTGGGGGCCTTAGCTGTGGCACAAATCCATTCCAACCAGGTGTGGGCCTCTGGTCACATAAGCTCACGATTCACATTCCAGGGAGACCTGCTGATGTGTCCACCCCTTGGCCTGTGGGGCACCCTGATGGACGGTCCTGCGAACATAAGAGGTTCAAAAATGAACCTGGTTGAGTAAGTTCTGGGCCTCCACTGTCTTCTCCCATCTCAGTGCATGGCACCTCCATCCACCCAGGTGTGTGCATCAGAAATATGGCCATCATCTCTGATATCTCCCTCTCCCTTATCCTCATATCCAAGCATAAAGCCCTGCTGACTCTGCTTACCTCAAACTTTTTCAGATCAGTTGCCTGCTCCATGTCCCTGCCATCAGTGTTCTAATGGTGACCTTTAGCATCTCATGCCCAGGCTGTTGCAACAGCTTCCTGATTTCCCTTATCCCTGCTTACAGTCCTTCAGTGGCTCCCCATGGCCTCTGAGATGAGAAGACGCTAACGATCTGGCCCTATCCCACCTCTCCAGCAACCTCACTCACTTATGGTTTTTGTTCAGCAACCCCAAACTGCCTGCCTGCATGTAACATACTCTTTCTCATGTGCTTGCTTATGGCTTTTGTTCATGCTGTCCTCTCTGATTTTAATACCAACCCCCTCTCCCCTTTCAGAGCTATTTCTTTTTCAAAATGCAAGAAAACTTTATTAAATTCCCCCAGCTAGTTTTGTGTTCTAGCACACTGTTGGTTTTTTTTTTTAACTTTTTATTTTGAAATAATTTCAAACTCACTGTCCTGTAACCCACACACAGAACGCCACATACTGTTGTTTCTATTTATTTATTTTATTTATTTTTGCATTTATCTGTTAATTTCTACTGAACTGTGAGCTCCTGGAGGGCAGAAACTGCATCCTATTCCCCTTTGCATCCCCAGCACTCCCGTGGAGGTCGCACATATATAGGTACTCAAGCTTTGTGTATTAAATGGGTGAATATATAAACTGGACTTGCGATAGCATATGATGATGGATAAGCTGGTTCTCAAGTTGAGTAGAGGTTCACCAGGGGCAGAAGGACAGGAAGGGCATTCCGGTTATAGGGAACTGCATGCACAAAGGCCAGGAAGTAAGTACAAGGAGGCACATTCACGGAAGGGGTGATGATTTGGGATGGTTGGAGGACAGGAGCCCTGGAGGGGAAAGAGAGGCAGATGTTGTGAAGGGCCTTGTTCTGCTTTGCTAATGCTGCCGTCATGCAAAATACCAGAAATGGATTGGCTTTTATAAAGGGGGTTTATTTGGTTACAAAGTTATAGTCTTAAGGCCATAAAGTGTCCAAGGTAATGCACCAACAATCAGGTACCTTCACTGGAGGATGGCCAGTGGTGTCCAAAAACCTCTGTTAGCTGGGAAGGCACGTGGCTGGTGTCTCCTTGCTCCCAGGTTGTGTTTCAAAATGGCATTCTCCAAAATGTCAGTGTCAGCTTTCAATGACCATCTTCAAAGCATGTCTCTCAGCTACAGCACCTCCTTCTGTCTGTGAAATATTTTATAGGCTTCCAGTGATTCAATTAAGACCCACCCTGAATGGGTGGGTTAACACCTCCATGGAAATTATCTAACCAAAGGTCTCGTCCACAGTTGATTGAAGCACATCTCCATGGAGACACTCAATCAAAGGAGTCCAACCTAATCGAACTAATTCATCTGCCCCCGCAAGATTGCTTCAAAGAACATGGCATTTTGGGGGATATAATGCATCCAAACTGGCGTAAGTCTGAAAAGCTGGCTAAGGAGGTTGGATTTCATCCCTGAACACGTCTGAAGTAGGGGAGTGATTTGATCAGAGCCATGTTGTAGAGGGTAGAGGGATCATTATAGTGGCCCAACATGGGGGATGGATTAGAAAGGGCAGGACTGGAAGCTGGAAACTGGGAGGCCAGACACGAAGCAGATGCCACAGTCCAAGCAGGAGATATGGAGGCATTTTCATATGGTTCAACTTAATATTAAGGAGGGAAGTAAAATGAGTGGGATTTGGAGCCTGATTGGATGTGGGCCTGAGGAAGAAGAGGTTGTGAAGGTGGGGGTCCTTTTATGCATTTGAATGCCTGGCTGGAAGGAGGGGTCCCCACGGGGAGAGGGAACCTCGGTCTGGGGGCACAGTGGGGAAGGTGACGTGTTCAGATCAGACTTGTTGATGGGGAGGTGCCTTTGGGATCTCCGGGAGGAGGCTGGATGTCTGAATCTGAAGCTTAGGAGAGAAGCCTAAGCTGGAGATCAACTCAAGACCTACCGGCATAAAGAAGGCAATTGTAGGGAGGGGGTGATTCACCCTGGGAGGGCATTTGAGGCGGGAGGAGGATCCCAGGAGATTTTAAGATATGGTTGTGGCCATGTGCTGCAGAGAAGGCAATCCAGTACTGGAAAGTGCCTGCTGGATTTAGCGAGGAGATGCTGTCCAGGGGGGAGGGTGGTGATGACAGGGGCCTGGACTGGGCTCAGGAGGGGCAAGAGACTGTCCTTGGTGCTGTCCCTTCTTCGCCCGTAATGCATCACTCTGGCCACCAGGGGGCAGCCGCCACTCGGAATCCAGGCAGGAGGGATTCGCTGGGACCCAGCAAGCTTGCGGGAAGATGTGGGCAGGGATTGGGGGTTTGGAGCCACTTCTCAGAAACGGTCCATTGCAGAGGTTTTCTAGTGAGGAAGGATGTCCCCATTTGGAGGGAGCAGGGAAGAAGTTCTGGGAGGGGCAGAGGGAAGGAAGCCCTTTCTCTGGGGTGGACGGGGGGGGCAGTCCCCTCTCAAAGTCGCCGTATCTTGGGCCTTTGGGGGAGGCACCAGTGGAGTTTAGTCAACTGGAACACCTAATGGCCATGGGATTTGTACTTGGCACCTTTTTTTCCTCTAATCTCATTTCTCAGTAGTCCTACCTTGCAATCGGTGTTCAAGACTCACCATTTTTTTTTTCAATTTCTTCCTGTTTCCATGTGCTGTTACTTCTATCGGCAACTCCCCCCACCTTAACTTCAGGCTCATCTCAGGTGTCACCTCCTCCCAGGAGACCTCCCTCACTACCCCTCCACTTCCTCTTGGCTCCTATAGAGCTTCATTTTCCCTACCTTGAGTCTTAGTATTCTGGCTAGTAATCACTCATTTATTTAATTTTGGTCTGCTTTATTGTGGTGTAATTTAAAATTCCCCAACTTAAGGGTACAATTAGTTGAGTTTTGATACACACACACACACACACACACAGAGTCGTGTAAACACCACCACAATCATGATACAAACCATTTCCATTTCCCCAAAAAGTTCCTTCCTGCTCCCTTGCTATCAGCCCCCTGCTCCCACCCCAGCCCCTGGCAACCGCTTATCTGCTTTCCTGTCCCTATAGTTCTACCCCATCTCTTAGATTTTCATATTAGTGGAATCCCACAGTATGTCATCATCTTTCCCTTTGAGGCCCATCAGCGTTGCTGTGTGCATCAGTCAGTGCTTATTTATTTATTGTCCATTTTCCTCTGCGAGGGCAGAGTGCACCTTGCCCACCTTATTTCTCCAGCTCCCAGCCCGGGACGGCACCTGGTAGTACTGAGTCTCTGTTTCTTGAAAGGGTTGGAATTGAATGCCCTGGGCAAGCCGACTGGGAGCGTTTCTGCCTTCTAGAGCAGGGCCTCTCCCACAGGTGCCCACAGGCCTTCATGGCACCCTCCAGCTGCTCTGCTTGCCCTGTCCACTTCGGGTCAACAGGCCCTGCCCCTCTTTAACCGGCTTCCCTCCCCCTGGTCCTGGGTTCCTGCCCCTCATCTCCACCGCCCCTCCATTGTCCTTTCCAGCCCCTTCTATCCTTTGGCCGTAGCTGGGTTCCTCCTCCCCCCTTCCAGGACGGCTCCCCTCCCGCTGCCTCTCCGCCCTGGCCTGGTGCTGTGTACTCTCCGTCTCCTCCCTGCACCCCTTTGGATGACACC
>PVKY010000241.1:39261-61216 GCA_004027775.1 Bradypus variegatus | reverse complement strand
AGGGGGACTACTTAGCTTCCACTCCTCTCTATGCCGCCATCTTCCCGGAAGTCTCAGCAACATTTTATAAGGACAAGAACCAATTGTTTATAGTAGCCACCATAAAAACAGCAGTCTTCATCTTCTTTATTTCCCTAAATTTTTTATAAATCTGTGTGCTTTCACATATTTCTAAATTTTTTACAAGTTTAAATCTCTACTGATTAAACACATTGACATTTAAAAATAAAAAACCTTTATATCACTCTTTTAAATATATCCAATAAAGTCCAAATACCATAGCAGTTTGATACCCATCATCCATTTTAAAAATGAGTAAGATTTTCTTCAACTGTCAGAAATTTTACTTTACTCATTTTCTTCTTGAAATTCACCCTTCCATTCAATTTTTCTCAGAGACTTTTATCCTAATGTAATTATTTTATACTCAAAAAGTGTATTTTACACATATTACCCTACATGTCAGGCGTCCCCAAGACCATCCCCAAGTTTGATGATTCCCTGGAGGACTCGCAGGGACTCACTGTACCATCGTTACAGTGAAAGGACACAAAGCAATGTCAGCTGAGGGAAAAGGCGCACAGGACCAAGTCCAGGAAACTGGGCACAGGCTTCCAAGAGTCGTCCCCTAGGGGAGCCGCAGGACGCAGGGGATTCTTCTAGCAGCGAGTTGTGACGTGTCCACCAGGGAAGCTCATTGGAGACTCAGTGTCCGAGGGTTTTACTGGGGGCCTGTCACATCGACACCCTCTGTCTAGCATGAGCCAGATTTCCAGGCCCCCGGAAGGAAAGCAGGTGCTCAGCAGAAACCCTGATTGTGGAACCAGTTTGGGCACAGAGAACCACTCTTACCAGCTCTGGGAATGCTGGAAACTCTCCCCCGAACTAAGTTTCCAGAGGCTTCTCAGTGGCAGCCTTGTCAGCAGAGCCAGGCCTTTCTAAGCACAGCAGTCGGGCCTGCTGTGGTGGCTCTTCACCACCTCCAAAATAGGTAATCGAATTCAAAATTTCAAATTCTCCCTTCTGGATTGTGTTATCATTACAATTGTTATCATTGTGTTATTAAAATTGTTGTGAACACACAACTGATAAAAAGAACTTAAACATATTGCCCTTTGTGGAAGCACTAAACATAAAAGTTCGTTTTGTTGCAGTGGTGTGCACTGTGAAAGCAAAGGTGGGGTGGATGTGGGTCGTTGCTTCCAAGTCAGGAACCCAGGAAGAGCATTGCTCACTGCTGGAATGGTCAGGCAGTCAGCACCAATTCTCCTCTTACTTTTTTCTTTTTATGGATGCTAGTGCTGAGACAGTGTAAATGGTACTGAAAGAAGTTTTATCATGGCAATATTCTATAATAATTCTGTTAACTCCCTTCTAGTTATGTGGCAATAATCACATAGTGAATTATCATCAACTATTTTTAATGTTCTATCAGCTAACATATCCTTTTAGTGCTCCATTTTATTGAAAGGAAAGAATTTGAATCCACCCACCTTGAAAAAGCATGTGTTACCAGGGGCTGGAAACCTTCCTGTGAAGGGTCAACATAATAAATTCCACAGGCCTTGCATGTGAGAAGGTCTCGAGTCACCCACTCAGCTCTGCTGTGGAGCCTGAGAGCAGCCACAGACGACACGAAAGCGGGCGGCCGTGGCTGTGGGTCGGTGGAACCTGATTTACAGAAGCAGATGAGGGCTGGGCTCACCACACGGGCTCTCGTTTGCTGACCTGTGACACACGGTTATGAGAACTGAACCCGCCTCGCAATAGCTGCCCAGTTTACTACAAACCTGCTGAAGCCTGTCCCAAAATTCAGTGGCATAAAATGCAGGCTCATTGTGACGTTAGTGAAGAGGTGGGTAATTCTGCCGCAGAGATGGGGGACCAAGGGCGAATGACCCGATACCTGAAGGTTAATTATGACGGGACCGTTCACTGCGTTTTCTATGGGACCTGTGTGCCTTGCAGTTTTACACCCAGGCCAGGGCACTGTCTTAATTTCGGATGGGGGTAAGATGTGAGCTTTCTTTGGTGAAGTGCGGGAAAGGCAATTAGGAAAGGGGAAAGGACGCACCCCTGCTTCCAGGGCAGGTTTGCTCTCAAGCAGATGACTCTAATAAGGCCCATACGGAAGGTGGGGAGGAACCCGGAAATTGACTTAAAACCTCCTGAGCTTATGCACCCATTGAGAATTCTTCCTGGGACCCCTGCGGAGTTGGGGAACCCCTTTCCTGTCCCCCAGCACTCCAACCAACGTGCACACATGCCCTTCGCTCGTGAGCTCGGCTTGGCAGTGGTGTCCTTGCTGTTACAATGCATATTGTCTGATACTTATTTCCATCAAAAGTATCCAGTATCATACTTACCTATGATTTTGAGAAACTTGGTAATATTTTTTAGGAAGGTTGAGGGAGTGACAGGGAAGGGTTATACCGCGTGTACTTCTGCCAACCCAACCTTTCCTGCCTCAGTTTTCTCAGCTGTAAAATGGGGGTGTATTAGGGCCCACGTCACAGGTTCTCACGAGGACCAAATCGCACTTTTTATCATTACTGCAGCTCCAACTCTCTCCCCTCTCCCCTTCTCCACCTTCGTTTCTCTGCTTTCCTGGGGGTTCCACATTTTTATTCCCTTTAGCTTCCCTTTGTGGAAAACAGGGGGCATCTCCTCCAAGGCACGCTGCCTCCCGGGAGGAATTCCCACCAGCTGGGGAGCAGCTCTCTCGGTCGCGGTGCCCTGGGCATTGGAGAGCAGCTCAGACACCAACGGCAAGTCGGAGGCCCGTTCCCTGAGTCCTGTCGGGGCGATGAGTTCCCTCCACCGCAAACACAGGACATGTAACTTGGCTGATGGCTCGGGAGGAAGGCCAGTTTCGTTCCTTCCTGAGGAGCAGTGTCCCCACTCACTGGGAACCCCAGACCCAGGGTGGGCGTTTGGCACATAGTGGTTGTTCAATAAGCTTTTACTGAATGAAACAACTCGGCTCCCAGAACCTCCCATTTTATTCCTTTCCTGACACTGGTCAAAGGCCATAGGCAGTTAGCACGGGGCCAGGAAGGTTTACTTACCCTGTGGCAGGCGGGCTGGTGGAGTGGAGAGAAAGGGCTCTCTCGCCAGAGGGCCTCGGTCTCAGCTGGGCTCCCCCCGCCGTCTCTGAGTCGGATAGTTGCCCATCTCCCTTCCACGGCTCTGTGGGAACTGATGGTCAGTCCTCGGGTGCTGTGACCACGGGGACCACAAAGATCAGCTGGGTCCGGTTGGTGGGCATTTATATGCCGAGTGCTGAGCAGGTCTCCCAAGGGGGGCTGGGTGCTGGGGGACATGGAGGTGGGAGGCACGGCCACAGCCACACACACTCCGAGCCTCCGTGGGGGCCGAGATGCAGGTGGTGACAAGAAGCGACGGGTACAGTTGTGGGGGGGCAGCATGGCACCAGAGGGCACCAAGGGGCATCTCCAACAGGTGGTGGGAGGCTTGGGAATCAACAAAAGGTGATTTTTTTTCAGAATGTCTTATATTTTCAGAAATGTTCCATACGGCAGGTGATGACCTGAAATTTATATCCATTTTTTTCTAAGTCTAATTCAGATCTTCCACGTGGTATAAGATAAAAGAAACTTTTTTTCCCAGTCACTGACCTTGGTGTTGTCAATGATGTATACTTTCAGGGCCACTGAGGAAAGAGAAGAGACTCCAGTTCAGGCAGTTTATGCAACATTACTTTTTTACAGGAACTGGTGGAAATTCCAGTGGGAATAAGTAAATGTTTTGGTAAAAATCGAGGGTATCAGAAACGCTAACTGCTTCTCAGGGAAGATTGCACCTGAAGCAGGTCTTGGAGGGGGCAGGGACCACGTCAGGGGGAAAGGCCTCTGGGGGAAGAAGGAGCAGGGTGGGCAACAGGGGGCACTGCCCATCGCAGACTCGGAGGCCGTACAGGTTCCCGACGAGTGGCCAGCAACACGCCTGGACACGGAGGGCTGAGGACAGGTTGTGAGGTCCCCGTCTCCTTCTTAAGCAGCTTGCACTGTCATCTAGAGATGAGGGAAACCACCGAAGGGTTTGATCCCAGCTCGATTTGGAGATTGCCCTGGTGCCGGCGTGGATAACAGATCGGAACTGCAGACCAGGAGGTGGATGCCGGGGTTCAGCTGAGGGGGCAGGGGCCCTGGAGACTGGCGAGTTCTCAGGCCTGTGTGCTCCTGGGATCCACAGGCTGCTTCCCTGCTGCTCTAAGATGCTGCGGATTTTCCAGCATGACTCAGCTTCCCAAGCGCACCGCAGCCTCTCCCTGCTCCTCAGATTCCAGAGGGACGGCATTACAGCCCCTGTCTGTCCGATGGAGAGATGGGTTCTTCAACACAACGTGACTTGGTCAAGGCCATGGGGCCGGCAGCCGGAGGTGGGACACGGACAAGGGCCCCATCCTGGTCCCCTTGTTTTGCCCTATGTATGGAAACAGTTTACCACAGCTCCTTCCTTCTTCATTATCTTGAAAGGCATGAACCTGAAACCCTAAATTTGGATGCCCGAAGCCATTGCCTTCCCCGCCTGCTGCCACCCTCCCCCCCTGCCTGACCCCTTTTATCTGCCTGGGGATTTGCCTTTCCTTTCTGAGGCTCTAGGCCTCAGGTTTGTGATATGGAGCCGCTTATTTACTAGCCCAGTAAGACCCCGTTTTAGTCGATTTGGGGTCCCACTTGCATTTTGAAGTCAAGGCAGGCAGCTTTTGTTTTCCTTTTGATTGATTTTCAAAGTCATTCTCTGTGTCCCATCAATCCTTCTTCTCACAACTGTCTCTGTTCTCAAAAGCCAAGCCCTGCAGGGGTATTAAATTAATACCCACCTCAAGAGTAGGGGCGGGTTGCTGACGAGGGGCGCCATGTCCCCTTCTCCTCTTTCTGGCCCTGCCCCCCATCTTTCATTCCTCTGATGGTCCCCAGGAGCCGAGCGACCCATTTGCTCCATTCTTGCCCCTGGAGCCCCGTTGGCTCCTTCCCTCCCGGCTGTTCCCGGAGCCCCCATCCTGAGCAGCTCAGCTCCGGCCTCGGCATTTGCTCCTGGAGTCATCTGCTGATCTCGTCCTCAGATGTCAAAAGGAAAGTTAAAGATCAGGAAACCAGCCGCCTCCCTTTACAGACCTGGGAAGGACAGAGGAGCAGCTTTTCAAGGGCTCTGCAAGGACGCAGGGGCGGGCGGCTGTGGACACTTGAACCCAGGACCCTGTGCTCTGGGGCCTTCCCACGATTCGCCCGGCTTCTCTCTGGCAAATCACACCTTGCCTGGAGTTAACGTGACTGGTGACTGCGGAAGCGGGACGTACCTTCCGGCGTCACAGGCTGCCCGGGGCCAGTGCAAAACCCAGGGCAAGTTAAAGGACCCGGCAAGCTCACCCCGTGCAGGAACGGCCCTGAGAGCCAGAGAACAGACGCAGCCGTGAGGCTTCGGGGGGTTCAGTCAGCCCGACACGGGTTTGAATCCCGCGTCTTCCACTTACTAGATAGCAAGTCCCTTGAACTATCACTGAGCCATGAGTTGCTCAGTGTGGAAGAAATGAAGCAGCAGGGAGACTCAGGGACTTAGCTGGCTCTCGGCAAAAGGCCTCTTGGGTGGAGGTGGTGGGTGCAGCAGCCCCCGAGGGCTGAGTCCTGTGCAGCTCGAGGAGGAGACGGGTGGAACCATGGAGCAGGGCTGAGGGCTGCAGCCAAGGACCTGGGAGCACTGAGCTCGGAGAGGAGCTGGGGAGGGGCCGGGCTGTCTGCAGAGGGGGCTCTGCATGGGGCGTCACGGGGCACGGCTGGGAAAGTGGAGGCTGGGAGGAGGGGAGTCATCACACGAGGTGCAGGAGATGTTAGACCCATCCGTTCACGAGCTGTGAGACATGAAGGCTGCGGGGGTCAGCCTGGGCCCCTGAGCCTGCCCCGAGCTCCCCATGGCCCTGGGTGTGGTGCCCCTCGGTCACATGAGCAGGGGATTCCAGGTTAGAGGGAGCTCGGCGCGCTCCTTCACTCGGACTCTCTGGAAAAGCTCTTATCTACCGTCAATTGCCAAGGCAGAAATAAGAAGCGAGCACTGCCTTCCTGGGCTTTATTTGATCACTGAACTTTCTTTTTTAACTAAACTTTATTAAGATCGTGTGCATTTTCCAGAGGATGGCAGGAGAGAACTGCCCACTCAGGCTGTGGCTGGAGGCAGCGCCCCCAGACGGCTTCTGTCCCTCTCAGTCTCTGGTGGGCTGGTGGGTGCTGCCCCGTGCGGGAGGGGGCCTGCCCTCTGCCCCCCGCAGAGCCCCCCAGGTTCTGCCCAAGGCCACCCTGCTCTCTGGAGGGTCTCAGTTCTGGATCAAGGCTTTATTCGAGGGAGAGAAATGCAGCCCCCACACACCATAGCAGCCTGGTGGTCCCAGGCCATCTACAGGCTGCCTCGGAGCTCGCCCGTCCCCAGTGCACTGTGGGAGCTCGGCTTCTGCACAGCTGCTCGTGAGTCTCATGCCTTCTTGCACACCTGGTGCACACCCAGTGCACACACATGCACACACATGCTTGCCTCTCTCAGGGACATGGGTACCTCATTTTAGTAACTTCACATGCTATGAAAATACCTGGCATGCAGCATTTTCGCTCTTAACATTCAATTTATACTTTTTCAGTAGCTGTCAACAATTGTGATTATGGAATTGTGAGATAATTTCTGCCCTTGTATCAATTCACATTGGATTTGGCACACACAAAGCACTGTTGCATTTGTCATGCCATTATTATGATTTTTTTATTAGAGCAGAAAAGTCATGCAGAATAGTACAGAGTTCCCATCTACCCCCCACCTCACCCTCCCATTTTCCCGTTATTAACACCTTGCATTAGGGTGGCAATTTTGTTACAATTTATGAAGCTATATTATTATAATTATATTTGTAACTATAGTCCACAGTTTACTTGAAGGTTCACACTTTGCATTATTCAGTTCTATGGGTTTTTAAAATTTTTATTGTGGTAACATATGCACAACCTAAAATTTCCCATTTCAGCCACATCCAAGTATATAACTCCGTGGTGTTAAATGCACTTGCAGGGTTGTGCCTCTGTCGCCACGTCCATTACCAGCACTTTTCCATCACCCCAGACAGAAACTCGGCACCGACGAAGCACAAACACCCCTTCCCCATGCACATCTTTGCTCCTTCTGAAGACCTCGGGAATGAAGCCCACCAGGGGCTCTTGGCCCGTTTTGCCGCTGGGGCTCAGGAAGGTGCAGAGGTCACCCCACCCCGAAGTCAGCTGCCGACCCCGGGCACCGCCGTGCCTGTGCTCCCCAGGGGCAGCCACGAACGTCCCTCCGGGAAGCCTCGCCCCTGCTGCAGCCGCCTCTCCGTGGCTCTGCATCCCTCTGTCTCTCCCCCTCGTCTTGCCTCCTTCCTCCACCTCCCAGGAAACCTGCTTCCTCCGGCTCAGTTCACGGCAGCGCGGTCCGGGCGGGGTCGTGCCGGTACCACCACCTCCCCGCCCCTTGGGCCTTGCTTTTGGGGCGCCCTGAAGCCTGGGCACGGCGGGGGGCCCTGGGAAACTGAGCTCGACATGGACAGGGCAGGCGGGTGGAGGAGCCAGGCTGTCCGGAAAACGTGGAGAGGGCAAAAGCGCACACCTGCCCCTGCCCCTGCTGGCTTTGTGCCGCTTTTTAAAAGGAGATCGCATCTCCTTTGTAAGACACCTGTCCCTGTCCCACGCCCACTGCGTCTTCCTCTCACTCGCTGCCCCCTTGGCTCTTGTCTGACGCCCTCTCCCCATCTCCACCTGCAGGGCCCTGGCCCTGCCTGAGCCCCTCTTCCCCCCTTGGTGGACCCGCCTGGCCCCGGTCCCGGGGGTCCCTGCCCACGCCCCCCTCCCCTGCAGCCGCCTCGGCTCAGCGGCGTAAGCTGCCCTGCGCGCGTGCACCGCCTCCCCACCGGACGCGCTCTCTCTTGGCTCCGGCTGTCTGTTTGCTTTATTTCTTCTTCCCTGCTCCCTCCCTCCTTCCGCCTTTGCCCCATTTTCCTGCTCACCTGCCGCTCCTCCGTCATGACGCAGCTCTGGTACCCGGGCGCACCCCCGAGGCTGGACCAGCTGCTCCCCTCAAGCGTGCCCATCTTCCTGCCTTTGCTAGCCGCAGGCTCGACTGCTTCACTCTCAGGGGCAGGGACTGCGGGGTTCAGCGCTGGGTCCCCCGAGCCTGGCACACAGTGGGAGCACCATAAGCGTCCATGGAATCCGTGAACTCTGCCAGGTTCTCCACTGGGCACTGGGTTCTGCTTGGAAGAAGCTGAGCACTGGAGAGTTATTCTAAAGCACAACTGGCCAGGCCACACCTCTGCTTAAAGCACGCCATCACCCACGTCCTCGAGGGCAGCCACGGAGGTGCACCGAGCCCCCGCCTGGCGGACGGGGCGATCCCTGCCCCCTCCAAGCACACGAGGCCCTTTAGGTGGCACTTACCCTTGGCCAAGAGTGCCCTGTTTGCTGCCCTTTCTCTGACCAGATCCTACGTCATCTGTGGGTTCCCAGCCCCTGGCAAAGGGCCTGGAACCCAGCAGGCGCTAGACAAACGTTGGCGTGATTAAATTTCCAAAGAGCTCAAAGGAAAGGAAGGGGATAAACATGTCTGCTCTCCCCACACCTGCCCACGAAGGAAACAGAAATGCACAGCGTGGAGGCCTCTGGGCCCGTGGAACTCCCCCCACTTCCCCTGCTGCCGGGAGAAACTGGCGGTGGGAGCTGCGAGCGCACCGTGGCGGGGGCCTCGCAGGCTCGTGTGACTCAGCTAAGTGGTGCAGCTTTGGGGTGCTGGGCTCCAGGGGCCATGCAGGAAGTCCAGGGGCACCCCGGGCCCGGCTTAGTGGGGTGGCTGGCGGGGAGTGTCCCCTCTGAAAGCCAGAGCGAGGGGGGATCGAGGTGGCTCTACCAGCTGGAGCAGGAAACAGGAAAGGAAAATGTGGGTGACAATCCCTGCCAATGGCAGGGAGACAGGTCCCCCACCCGCATTCCACAGACTCACAGGATGTATGAAAATCACAGGGGGCTGTCTGGTTCCAGAGGGAGAGCGGGGGCGCTGGAGCCGGGCAGCCTTGGCCCGAAAGCCGCCCAGAGGGAGTTTAATGCGCACGCAACCTTCTACCCGCATCGAGGCGCATCATGTGACTCCTTGACTCCACCTGTGACCGCCCCTCACAGCGCGGCTTTGAGGGTTAACTGTGATCAGCAGTATGCTCAGAACAGTGTCGAACACGGAGGACGGGTTTAAGGGGGCTTTCTTCCTGTCTAATGGAATGCCGGAGTTCATATATAAAGCACACAAACATCAAATCTGGGGGAAAGTTTAAACCCATAGGTGATGAGGTTGGATGGGCTAAAATGTCAAGGTTCTCTGATTTGGCTGAAATGATTCTTTGCGTGTGTTACAGCTGTGGCCTCATGCTGAGCCCCAGCTCGGGTGGCTTTACATATGAAATTCTGAAACCGGAAAATGAATGTATCATAATTTACCAAGCAAGGTCCTTCCCGCAGATCGAGTGCTCCGACCAGGAAGTCCCCGGAGGCCGTGTGCAGGAGGACGGGGAGTCACAGAGCAGACCTTGGTTGTGCCAAGGCCGGGGCTCCTGGCTTTACGGCAGGAGAGGGGATGGGGAATTTGGCATGATTTGTGCCATTTCAGTCACTCCCTGCCCCATTTGGGTAGCTCTGCGCCTCCCTAAGTCCAAATGGGAAGCACTTTTCATTTCCTACCCATTTTTCTATCCTCTCTGTTCTGCCATTTGGCAACTGGAGGATAGACTCACATGGTACAAAGCTAAGTCTGAATGGAATTGAAATGAAGAGACCGACTTTGTGGAGTACAGATGGAGTGTTCCCCCTCGGGTCCTACTGACAGTAAGTTGAAGATGAGTCTTCCAGCTGCCGAGGTCACTAATCCAATTAACGTCCTTGGAGCAAGACCTCAGATGTTGTACGCAGGAGGATGGGAGAGGAACTGCCTCTTAAGGCACAACAGAGATGAAGCGTCTGTAATTCTCTGTGTACAAAAGAGATGAAGCGTCTGTAATTCTCCGTGCGTAATGAAGTTAGTGATGAGCTAGAGGCACTGCATTCGAGAACTGTGTTTGGATATTCACCAGGACGTCACTGAAGGAGTGAAGCATTTTCCTCTTCTCCTTTCCCTGTAGGAAACCCTTTAGGAAGACCCTCCCGCATACTGTGCCTGTCACCCACCCCCCGACTGCTGAGAGCCCTCCACCAGGCCCCGGAAAGTGCACCTCCCTTGTGGTCCAAACAGAGCCCTGCCCCTCCCAGCTCACCCGAGACCAATGGCCTGTGCGCCATCCCCACGACAGCGTGCGTTCCCCCACAAGAGCGCAGGGTTTCGTTCATCTTTTGTTCACACTGTAGAAGGTGCACCCCTCTCTCTGGAACTTACCCAGACCTGGGTCCAAGCACCAGCTGTCGAACCTAGGACCATCCTTTACTGCGTGGGGCTCCGATTTGTTGACGGTAATTTGCAGATAATAATACTGAGCTTACAGTGTGGAGGTGGGAATCAATTCAGATTCCTTCAAATGGGGTGCTTTGCACATGTCTGATTCAGAGCAGGGGACTGGAACCTTTTTCCTGTTGAACAAATGGCTACTTTATCCTGACAGCAAGTGGAGAAACAGGAGAAGCTTTGTGTGCTCTCGTTGGACTTGGTGGGAAGGTGCCTGCAGCCTGCTGGCTGTGCTGGCAAAGGATCAGGCAGATGTTTACTCTAACTCTGTTTGAAGATAATGTACCTGTAGGTTGCTCTTGCAATACTTGAAAAATTAATTCAAAATAAAAGGAGTTCTATAGAGGCATAGTGGGAGAAGCAAGATCCTGGGAATCTGAACCCAGAGGGGTTAATTCTGCCTCAGACGTTCACTCATCTGTGAGCTTGGGCAAATCACTACTCACATCTGAGACTCAGTTTCCAAAGGTGTTAAATGGGGGTGCAGATCATTCATTGTTTTAATTAATAACTAAACAAAGATGTCTTGAGTATTTACTATATGCAAGGATCTTTGCTAATTACTGGTGAGGGGTGCATTAATTAATCTAGATTACCCTGAATAGTTTCTTTCAAATAGTAGATTCTGTGATTCTATAAATCCCTAGCTTAATATTGCAAAGAAATTATGCTGCTTTTAGGAACTATAATTGGTAGCTAATTTTATAGCAGATATGCTCATTATTTGCCATTGAAGATTGTTTCCAGCCTCCAGGATAGAATTAAGTTCTGATGTAGACATTTTCATAAAGTTGCTAAAAGATTATATTGTTAGCAGTGACTTTTTAGCTCTGCTCACGTGTGGAGTTGAGGGAATTAAATGGCTCTTCGATACAGGTAGAGTAAAGTTGTGCTGTGTGGGCATCTGGTGGTCCTTAACTCTGAAGGCTCGGGGAAGCCCTGTGTGTCCCTGTCAGGAACATGACTAGAAGCTCTGCTTTAGGAAATCTCGTCTGAAAACTTACGCATGTGCTTCCAGGTTTGGAAGGTGTGAGCCTGGCAAATATGCTAATAGTCTCCTGCCAGGAATGAGTAAAGAGGGAATACCCTGTTCATTAATCAAGATAAAACTCTAAGGGGATCTACCTTTGTGTTCCCCTTGCTGAGGGCAGGGTATGTGCCGAAGGAGGCTCTGTTGAGAGGTCTCCTGCTCCGTGCTTTTGCAATGACAGGAACCAGGTCTTACCATTCATTACTGGGCTCGCAATTCCAAAGAAAGGATTCCATCGCTAAACCCACCTGCAGCGTAGACGGACTCGGCCACCTCGTGCCTCCTCCTGTGCGCTTGGGCCAGGCTGGAGCGATGGCCCTGGGCCAGGGGCCGGGGTCCAGGCGAGGCGAGACTGAGCCTCCTTCCTCTCCTTGGTGCTGTGATCTCCATGTGTCAGTCGAGGCTTGTGTCTCCAACTCTGAATTTCCACGTTTCCCCACAGGAGTGAGACTCAGGGCCCTCTACGGGAGCTGGCAGCACGTGAGCATTGGGAAAAACTGTTCTAGAGGAGACAGCAGAGCCGTCCTGGCTTCAGCTTCCTCCATCTGAGAAGCTTTGAAAAATAGCCTCCCCCTCTCTGGGCTTCAGTTCTCTTATTGTGAAATAAATGGTTCAGAAAAGAATCCCTGGAACTGCATGACCAAATTTGATATTCAGTGGTTTGGGGTCTGGAATCTCTGAGAATCTTCTGGAAAGTTCTCAACGAACCTGAGAGAAATTGCAAAGCTGCCAATGGGAAAAAGAAGCAAAGGCCTTTCAATCCACCCACAAACCAGCACAGCCTTTTCTTCTTTTCTCTGTGGGTGTTCTTTGTATTGAAAAGTCAGTAGAAGAATAAGACCAGAATAAGCAAAAATGTGAGAGGGAAGAGGATGCTTCATCCACAGGCTGGTAACAATCTGTGGCTGAAAATAGGAGACCAATTCCTAAAACAAAGTCAGCAGAAAACCTTGACAATCAGATGATCTGTCGCTATGACAATCGAGTTTAAAGTCTCCTAATTGAGCACAGCCCTCTCTGGGAGCGTGAACAGCAATCACCCTCTTTCTGTGCTCTGGGAAGTATTTCCAGCCTGTCAGCAAACCATCCATCTGCTCTGCCTTTCTCCTTCCTGAAAAGTGCATCTGCAAGAAATCCCAGGGCTGAAGGCCAGAAGAAACGCATTAGAAACTTCCAGGTCTCCTTGCAATTAGAGAAGTGTCAGATCTTTCTAAGAGGAGCTCTCTGTTTTTCCTGGGAGTAGCCACGGAAGGAGAGGGAAATGCTTTTTGAAGGCTGCAGAGGCCTACGTGTAGATGTTCTGCTGAAGTGAGCAGCTTGTCTGCCCTCCTGGCATTGCCTGGAATTGGAGGGTGGCTCATCGTCTTCCCAGAGCTGCTGAGGAATTTGCATACACACGGTTCCTTTGGAATTTCTGTAGGTGCACGTCTTGTCAAGAGATGAGTGTAGCTGCTTCAAAGTGGGTTGTGAGTTGTCCCTTAGCAGTCTCCTGACCATTCTCTCCAGTCACTCCTGTAAGTTTTATTAGTGGCTTGGTATGTGACAGATCCCACCTTCCTCCCCGACTCTGCTCCCCATCCCCTTTAGATTGGACATTCCGGGACAGCAAATAATTTTGCCAGTTTTTTTCATGCATGACTATCAGGTGACTATGAAAATACCTGGCACAGAGCAGCTTTCACACACATTTGGAAGTGCTGGGTTAGGGGACATTTCCCTCTTCTGAGATGCTTGTAACATCACGACGGAGTCAGAACTAGGCTGAAATTTATTGTAAGGTGGTAAGTTATAGACTGGAGATGTGGCTATGAGAGGTGGGGGTTCTGGTCCTTCTTGAGTTTTGGGGTTTTCCTCAAGTGTTGTATTCAATTCCGAGCACCAATTGTTAGAAGCAGCCCTGACAGCCAGCCATGGAAACCACCTCATCCAGATGGGCTGTCGGGTGGTGTGTGTGCATGTGTGCGTGTGCATGCACGTGTGTGCATGTGTGTGCGTGTGCGCGCATGTGTGTATGCGTGTGTGCGTGCGTGCATGAGTGTGTGCGCGTGTGCGTGTGTGTGCATTTTTGTGTGTGCGTGTGTGCATGCACATGTGTGCGTGCGTGTGTGTGCGAGTGAGTGCGCGTGTGTTTGCATGTGTGCGTGTGTATTCATGAGCGTGCACGTGCGTGCGCGTGTGTGTGCATGTGTGTATGTGTGTGCACGTGCGCATGTGTGCATGCATGTGTGTGTGCGCATGTGTGTGCGTGTGTGCGTGCATGTATGTATGTGTATGCATGCGCGCGTGTGTATGTATGTGTATGCATGCATGTGCGTTTGTGTGTGCGCATGTGTGCGCAGGTGTACATGCATGTGTATGCGTGAGTGCGCGTGTGCGTGTGTGTGTGCATGTATGCATGTGTATGCGTGTGTGTGAGTGTGTGTGCATGCATGTGTGTGCGTGTGTGCATGTGTGTGTGCGTGTGTGTATGCGTGTGTGTGCGTGCGTGCGTGTGCATGCGTGTGTGCCTGTGTTGGCTGTGTGTGCGTGTGTGTGCGCGCGTGTGTGCGTGTGCATGTGTGCGTGTGTTTGCACGTGCGTGTGTGTGCGTGCACACACGTGCACACAGTAAGGCTGTGGGGCTCCAGGAGGTAGAACCAGGGACAATTGCTGGAAGACTCAGGAAAGCACATTTCCTTTTCGTTGCTGTTTGCTGGACCCTCCAACAGAAGCTGGAGATGTGGTGGAGGGGATGTGTGCAGTTGGGAAGATGGAGCTGGATCAGAAGCTTCAGACTGAGCTGCTCATGGACTAGTTCTGTGGGGGCCCCGGGGATACCAGAGGCTGACGGCAGAGCCTAACCCCCACACTCTGGCATGTATTAAGGTCTGGGTGAGATTTCATTAGAATCCAACGTTCTTCTGATCTTTTTTCTTTTTATCATTAGAACCCAACGTTCTTCTGATCTTTTTTCTTTTTAAGTACTGGGCCGACTATCTACATGATTCCCTCCAAATCCTATGACCCTTGATAAAGCTCATTTAAAACCAGCTCATGTTAGCATTTTGCCTTGATTAATAGGATTTTAGGACAGGTAGAGACATTTGAGATAATCCCTAAACTGGTTCTTAACTTTTTGGACATCTTTGATGTATTTTAAAATTTCATGTTCTATCCAGTGGAATTAATTATACTCATGATGCTGCAGTACCCTTGCTATCATACCTGACTAGAATTTTCCCTTCACCCCAAACAGGAATCCTAAATTCATTTTGCACTGACTCCCCATTGCTCTGCTTTTGCCCCCACCCCTGTCCATACTCTACTTTCTGTCCCCATGAGTTTGCATATTCCCTGATATTTTCTTTGTGGTTACAGTGGGCTTATATTTAACACTCTAAATCTATAACAAACTTGTTTCCTTTGATACCAACTTATCTGCTTCAGTAGCATACATTCACTATGTTCCTATTCTCCTCCCCTTCCACCTTTATGTAGTTCTCACAAATTACTTACTTATACATGAGTCCAAATTCCATTGATTGATCCTTACATTTTATGTATTTGCCCTTTAGATCCTATAGGAAGTACAAAATGGAGTTACAAATAAAAGATACATTACTGATTTACCCATGTCATCATCTTTACCAGATATCTTTATTTCTTCATTTGGATTCAGTCATCTGTCTAGTCCTTTCCTTTCAACTGGCAGAACTCCTGTAGCATTTCTTGTAGAGCCAGTCTAGTGGTGATGAAGTCACTCAGCTTTTGTTTATCTGGGAATATCTTAATTCCTCCCTCATTTTTGAAAGATGGTTTTGCCAGATGCAGAATTCTTGGTTGGCAATTTTTGCTTTCGGCACTTTAAATCTGTCTTCCCACCCCCTTCTTGCGTCCATGGTTTCTGGTGAGAAATCAGTGCTGAAGCTTGCTTTCCTCTTTTAGCTTCTGTAATTCTCTCTTTCTCTTCAGCCAGTTTGATTGTAACATGGTATGGTGTAGCTCTATTTGGGTTTATCCTGATTGGAGTTTGTCAAGTGTCTTGGACATGTATATTCATGTCTTTAGTTAAATTTTGGAACTTTTCAGCCATTATTTCTTTGAATATTCTCTCTTCCCCTTTTCTTCTTTCTTCTTCTAGTACTCCCGCAATGTGTATGTTGGTACATTTGATGGTGCCCCACAGATTCCTTGGGCTCTGTTTACCTTTTTCCATTCTTTCCTCTTTAAGCTCCACAAGCTGGGTAATTTCAATTGTCTTATCTTCAAATTCTCTGGTTCTTTCTTCTGCTAGCTCCAGTCTGCTTTGGGAATTTTAAATTTCTGTATCATGGTCTTCAGTTCATTTGGTTCCATTTCACAGTTTCCATCTCTCTATTGATAGTCTTTTCGGTTTCCTCTACAATTTTCCTGATTTCCTTTGATTCTTTGTCCATATTTTCCTTTAGAGCATATTTAGGATACTTCAAAAAAAGTCTTTGTCTGGAATTTCCTAGGTCTGGTCCTCCTCATAGATGGTGTCTAATGCTTCAGTCTTCTTCTTTGTCTGGGCCCTCACTTCCTGTTTCTTTGTACGTTTTGTAATCTTTTGTTGAAACCTGGACATTTTGATATTTTAGTAGGTTATTGCTGGAATTTGGATTCTGAGTCATCTGTTCCTTAAGGTTGCATCCAGTTAGTGTTATGACAGAGCTTTTCATGAATGCCAGGAGCTAACAAAAAGAAGGAGGAGGAGGGGGAGGAGGAGGAGGAGGAGAGGAAGATGACAAAGGAAACTCTTATCCCATTGTTTGCAGACTGACCTGAGCTAGTACTTTCCTTCAGTGCTTATGCTTACAATGAGCTTGGACAATAGAACCAGGCCAAAGTGTTGAGGCCTCCCTGACCCTTTCTGTGCCTGCCTCATGTCTTGACAAGCTTGTGTGGCCCTAGGAATTCCCCTGTTTGTGTGATTACAATTGCCCCTTCTTCCCTAGGAGACAGTTTCTTTGTGGTCCATCACCGCACTGTATGTCCTACAGCCAGCAATCCTTGCTCCAGGCAGCACAACTCATGTTCTCCCCCACACACCCTGCAGGAGAGCTCGGCGAGCCACCTTCTACATGCAGAACAAGTTCTGGACAGTGAGCTCCTCAGGCCATCACCAGAAGGACTGGGCCAGACATCCATGCCCCCTGTATGTGCGTATGGGTTACCCTGTTCCCTCTGGAATCAGGAAAAGGGACCCACACTGGGACCACAGGCTGGCTCCGCCCCAGCCGGTGAGGCGATGGGGAGGGGCCACCCAAGGCACCAGGAGAGCCTCTCACCAAGTGGTCTTTTCTTGATTTTACGCTTGCCCTGCTTCTGCAATCCTCTAACTGTTATATGAAGCTCTTAGAAGATGTTCTGCCAGTTCTTGTTGGTCATTCAAAGCTTCTGTAGGGGCACAGTACCCTGCAGCGTCCCACTCCACCATCCTGACTGGGACAAGGCCTCACAAATCCCAGCTGGTTTTCACAAGGGTGCTGAGTCCACTCAGTGGGGAAAAGTGTGGTCTCTTCAATAAATGGTGCTGGGAAAACTGGGTATCCTTACACGAAGAATGAAGGTGGACCCCCACCTCACACCTCATACTGAAATAAACTCAAGATGGATCAGAGACTTAACTATAAGAACCAAACCATAAAACTCCTAGAAGAAAAGATGGGGAAGCATCTTTCAGCAATGGTTTCTTTGACTGTATACGAAAAGCACAAAAAGTTCCAAAAGGAACAAAAGAAAAAAATAAATAAATGGGACATCACAAAAGTTAAAAATTTTGATCATCAAAGGACTTCTTCATGAAAGTAAAAAGACATCCTATAAATGGGAGAGAATATTTAGAAACTGTATATCTAATGAGGGTAGAACATCCAGAACATATAAAAAAATCCTAACACTCAACATTAAAAAGGACAAACAACTCAATTAAAAGTGGGTAAAAGACTTGAATAGACATTTATCTGAAGAAGATATACAAGAGGTCAAGAAGCACGTGAAGATGATACTAGCCATCATTAGCCATTAGGGAAATGCAAATCAGAACCACAATGAGATACCATTTCTCACCCACTGGAACGGCTACTACTGAAAAAAACAAAGTAAGTTTGGAGACGATGTGGAGAAATAGGAACTCTCATTCATTGTTGGGGGGTAACATAAAATGGTTCAGCTGCTGTTGAAAGGAGTTTGGAAGTTCCTCAAAAAGCTAAGTATACAATTATCATATGACCTGGCAAGTCCACTTCTAGGTATATGCCTAAAGAATTGAAAGCAGGGACTCGAACAGATATTTGTACATCAATGATCATAGCAGCATTATTCACAATTGCCAAAAAGTGGACACAACCAAAGTGTCCATCAGCTGATGAATGGATAAACGAGATGTGGTATATCCGTACAATGAATTCAGCGGTAAAATGGAGTGAAGTCCTGATGCATGCAACAACACACATGAACCTTGAGGACATTAATTTGGGTGAAATAAGCTGGACACAAAAGGACAAGTATTGTTTACTCTCTCTGATATGAAATAATTAGAATAAGAAAATTCATAGAGTTGGAAACAAGTATACAGGCTACCAGAGCCCGGGGTGGAAGCAGGGAATGTGGAGTTAATGCTTAACTAGTACAGAGTTTCTGTGTGGGTGATGGAAAGGTTTTGGTAATGGATGGTGGTGAAAGTAGCACAACATTTGAATGCAGTTATTACCATTGAATTATATATTTGTGATAAAAGGGGAAATTTTAGGTTTTATATGCTTCTAGAATAAAAACTTTAAAAGAAAAACAGGACTGTACAACACAGTGAACCCTAATATAAACAATGGACTACAGTTAATGGTATAATTATAAAAAATCATTTCATCAATGGTACAGGTACCACACCAGTGCAAAGGGTTAATAATAGGGAAAACTGCATGTGTAAGGGGCATGTATGGGAACTCTGCATTTTCTGCATGTTTTTCTGTAATTGTACAGCTTCTCTGATAAACACAAATACAGTTAATGGTGGTTGCCTAGGTGGAGGGGAACTGAGTGTTGAGAAAAAGGAGTGCATTTTACTTTTCATTTTCCATTGAAAACAAACACTATTTCAACAAAAACAATCTAGCTTTTCCTTTTGTAATATCCCTGATTTTTGAGGTCTGGGGGATCTTGGGGCCTAATTTTCCCTGAGATCCTCACTATTCATAATCAATATTTTATGGAGCCCTCCCACATTTGAGTCCCTAAGAATCCAACCTGAGTTTTTCCCCTTAGAAGAGGAAACCCTCCATTTAGACTTCTTAGTGAATTCATATGAATAACACGGGAGCAAGGCCTTTAACAGTAAGATGCTTTTATTCCCAGCAGCCACAATTCTAGATGGAAGGCCAGCTAAAGCCTTCCTCACACAGGGATGACAATGACTGCCGTAATAACTGAGGAGACGGCCACAAACATGGCAGTGCTGAGACAACAACCCGGGCATCTCAGCTCCTTCTCACCGAACCCATCAAACCCGCTCACCGTGGCCTCCTTCCGTGCAGGCTCCCTGGGAAATGCTGCTCATGCAGGTTTGCCAGGCCAGCCCAGACAGGCAAAATCACTCATTTTTAAAGAGAGGGTCCTTTATTCAGGATGCCAGGAAAAAACAGGAATTAGCAAACTAATGAGTTATCTGTGTACTTCGTGTACAGACTGGAAGATTAATCTTTGTTAACTGCTTGTTCAGTGTTACAGTTAATAATTAGTTATCTTGCCGCCCTGGACCATTCATCGTGTGATTGGACTGTATTTTGTTGTGGGCTTTTTCTGTGCTCTTAAATGTAGCTGTTTATCTTTCTTTGCTTAAGGTTGATTTTAGACAGAAGAAGCCTAGATGGTTACTGAAAAAACTGCTGATATTTGAGGGTAAATTTCCACACAAAACAGTTTTGCTTTGCACAGCTCCGACAAAGGCATCTATTGCCTAAGAGAAGAAAGGTGGTGTGAAAAGGGCCCTGGTCGGAATCAGATGTGTTTTCCACACCTGTGTGTGACTGAGCAGGTAACCTATGCCCTTGGGCCTCAGTTTCCTTCCCTGTAAAATGAGGGGGCTGTACCAGAAGGCCTCGAAAAACCACACCAGCTTTCTTGCTTTATGATTATCTGTGATAAGCCAGGAACAAAGCCAATTCTTAGAAGCCTCATTCTTTTCACAAGCATAGCTGGCAGATAGCTGTCTGCCTTGACAACATTCAGTAGAATATTAGTTCTGAGTCTACAGTATCTCCAGTCTCAACTAAAAGCATGCCTTTGCATTCTTGGGAGTAACTATAGAAACCACAGTGACAGTGCCGGTTGTCAGGCACCTTCAGCATCTTTAGGGCTTTAGAAGATGGGGACACAAAAGGGGGTGGAGGAATAAACAGCGGCCTTCCCTGGAACTGCCTCACTCTTAGCAGTCTGGCCACAGCCTCAGCGTAATTTGAAAGTTCCAAGTGTTCCTGCAGTTTCCGTGACATGGATTAGGACTCAGCTCTGGAGGCAGCCTTCCGGAAACTCAGTGATGCTTTAACATCGTGCCAGCTGGGGCAGGTCATATATACTCTCTTCTTCAGTTCGGTCTTTGAAAGTAGAGGCAAAGAGAAACAAATAACGTAATTTATGAAGCCGGGTTTAGAATCAGAGCCCTGGGTTCTTATCTCGGCTCAGTCACCAGCCAGCTGTGGGTCTCAGTTCCATCTGTGAAACAGGTAAGATAGCACAGAGCAAGAGTTTTCAAAAATTATTTACAAAACCCTTTTTTTTTGGTAGCCCTGATATATGAAAGAGAAAAAAGTGGAGCTGCTGTAGGTGGGTCATTAGTGGGCATCCTGACTTCTGCCTGCCATTCCTTCCAACACATTTTAAGCCTTTAAAACACCGAGGAGCACAGTCTGCATGGAAGCTCAATCTGGAAGTTTCCTTTCCAGTAGATCCAGACACTCATTGGTGGGCAGGGTTAAACACGGAGGCTGGGCTGTGTCCCCAGAGGGCCCTGAGATGTTTCCTCGTGGGATTGGGGACCCCTCCCCAGACCCTGCTCCAGCTGTGCTCCTGCAGAGGGAAGTCTAGGCCTTTCTGCTCCAATGTGGAATACGCGATCTCAGCAAACCTCACATCCTGCAGAACTACACCGAAGGTTTTGGACATATCACTTGTCTTGGTTCCTGTAACACTAGACAAAGCAATAACAAACCTAATAAAAACACCAGCACAGTGAAGAAGACAGGTGTAATTTAGAATAAATAGAGAAATACTGTGGTATGTACAGAATTGTACCTTCTGACAAGGGTGAAGGAAGCTTAGTGGATCAAGAGTAAGGAAGGGCTGAGGCTGCTGCTTGGAGGAGACAAGCAAACTGCCCACGGACTGGGCACGACTGCGCAGTGAGCACCCCAGGGGGTGTGGGCCAGGCTGAGCCGAGTGCATGGAGGAGGTGGGCAGCAGCTCCACAGTCTTCACCCAGCGGCACCCAGCTTGGTCATAGATGTGGGTTCAGTTGCTGTTATTTGTGGTGCGGCCTGTCGATACGCCGCGGAAAGAGGCCTGTGGATCTGCAGTGTGAAATTGAACAAATTTGCATCATAGAAACTCAGGCTGTGGCAGGACGCTCAGCCTCGAGCACACACCTGCGTCCCGTCAGCTGGCCCCAGGAGCAGCGATGCTCACCGGACAGGAGAGCCGCCTGGCTACGCCGGTCTCTGACACACTCAGCAAGCCGTGCACACACTGTGCTCTCTGAGAAGAAATCGCAAACCAAGAGCCTCCTGAACCATTGTCAGGAGCACGAGTGGCCTGTGCACGCCGGTCCTGCACGCAGACACCATAGAAAACACTCAGCACTGGGGAGTCTGCTGGGCCCGGGCACTGCTCCCAGACGTCACTCACCCCTGCATACGAGGCTCGGCCCTTTTCCTCCTGTCCCCGTTCCCACTCTAATCCCCAAAAGTACGGAAGGAGCAGAGGAACTATCAGGGCGCATCAGAGCAGCGAGACGGAGAAAGAGTGGAAACAGGATGCTGCCTGCGGACACACCTGGTCGTGGCCTTGAAGTTCTCTGGGGCTCGGGGAGTGGAGGGGCGAGGACTGGAAGAGTGGCGTGCTTTGGTTTAGATTGGGCTGGCCTTGTCCAATGCCTGGAAATCAGACTGTTCTTATACCTGAGAGTGACTGAAAAAGCTATGGGCTCTGCCAGCAAATTCATCCAAGGGCAGGAAAGTGACGTCTGGTAGAATGCAGATTCCATCTCTTATCCTGCGTCATTCTGCCTCTGCCTCTGGTTGCGTCGCAGTTACCAACACTCCCATGCCAGTTCAGGGATCCTAGTTCCCTAACATTCCTGCTGGATATCCATCCATCCACCCATCCATCCATCCATCCATCCATCCATCCATCCATCCATCCATC
>PVKY010000241.1:0-39161 GCA_004027775.1 Bradypus variegatus | reverse complement strand
CCATTCATCCATCCATCTACCCATCCATCCATCCATCCATCCATCCATCATTCATTCATACATTCATTCATCCAGCCTTTCATTCATCCATCCATCCATCCATCATTCATTCATATATCCATTCATCCATCCATTGATTCATTCATCCATCCATCCATCCACTCATTCATCTATCCATCCAGCAATTCACTCATTCACTCATCCATCATTCATTCATTCATCCATCCATTCATTCATCCATCCATCCAGCCATCCATCTACTCATCCATCCACCCATCCACCCATCCATCCATTCATCCATCCATTCATCCATCCATCCATCATTCATTCATCCATCCATTCATCCATCCATCCATCATTCATTCATCCATCCAATCATCCATCCATACCATCCATCCATCCTTCCATCCTTCCATCCATCCATCCATCCATTCATCCATTCATCCATCCATCCACCCATCCATCCATTCATCCATCCATCCCATCCATCCATCCATCCTTCTTCCATCCTTCCATCCATCCAACCATTCATTCATCCAGCCATCCATTCATTCATCCATCCATTCATTCATTCATCTATCCATCCAGCCATTCACTCATTCATTCATCCATCCATTCATTCATCCAGTTAGCCATCCATCCATCTAGCCACTTATCCATCCATCCACTCATTCAACTATCCATCCATCCATTCATTCATCCAGTCCTCCATTCATTCATTCATTCATTCTGGTCTTTTGGCCTCAGGGCCTGAGTGCCTTGGCTCTGGGCTGAGTCCCCTGCACTGGCCATGGGCCTCAAGGAGGCCCACTCTGGAGCTGAGTCAGCCTTTCTTGTTCTCTGCTGGAAAGGGACAGATACTCAGCTGGAATATCAGTGGGGCTCAGAAGACTTAGAGAGAATACTGTATCCCTTCATCTCCCTCCCCCTTGTTCTGGTTTCTGCAGCTGCTATTTTGTGATAATAAAACAGTGAGGTATTCTACAAAGCAATATTTCTGCAAAAGATTAGTCAATAATGTGATTACTCTTTGAAACCTGTTTGTTAAATAGTCTCCAGTGTCAAAGCCTGGGCTTTGTCCTGTGCTGACACCATAGAAAACACTCAGGTTTACTGTCCTGTTTGGGAGCCATTGGCCAGAGCCACACATGAGCCTCTTGTGACAACAGGGTTTGAACGTGCTTGTTGAAAAGGAGAGACTCAGAAAATGATGGCAGCTTTTTCCTCCTTCATTCCTGTTCTACCAGATGTCACTTTCCTGCCCTTGGATGAATTTGCTGGCAGAGCCCATAGCTTTTTCAGTCACTCTCAGGTATAAGAACAGTCTGATTTCCAGGCATTGGACAAGGCCAGCCCAATCTAAACCAAAGCACGCCACTCTTCCAGTCCTCGCCTCTCCAGTCCTTGAGCCCCAGAGAATGTCAAGGCCACGACTGGGTGTGGCCGCGGGCAGCATCCTCTGTTTCCACTCTTTCTCCATCTCACTGCTCTGATGTGCCCTCATAGTTCCTCTGCTCCTTCCATACTTTTGTGGATTGGAGTGGGAACAGGGACAGGAGGAAAAGAGCCAAGGCTCGTATGCAGGGGTGAATGATGTCTGGGAGCAGTGCTGGCTTCTCCCAGGTGTGTTATTCAAAGACCCACTCCCCTCTTTCCCTCCTAGCCCCTAACCCAGGCAGGGGCTCACACAAATCTCCTGTGTCTCCCCCTCAGCTGCTGCTCCAGCCGTTCACCCAGAGACGCTGTCTCCTGAGGCTCCTTGCTTTTACAGGCAGCTCTTGGCTGAGACCCTTCCAAGCTTGTGCGACTCCGGCCTGGGAAAACCTGCCCCCTTGTCCCTCCTCCGGGGAAGCGCAGATGGGTCCCTCCGAGGAGTGCTCCCTGCAGTCCCTGAGTCATGGTTCGGGAGGCTCTTGGTTTACTATTTCTTCTCGGAGAGCACGGCGTGTGCTCAGGCTTGCTGAGTTTCAGAGACCAACACAGCCGCCTGGATGGCCTGTGGGCGAGTCGGGTGCTCTCCAGCTCACCCCGGAGCAGCACCAGCTTATTCCAACACCCCGAGGGGAAGGGCAGCCTGGGGAGCTGTCTCCTGGGTCAGCCCAGCCCTGTCGAAGCCCCTGGGAGCATCTCCCATCCAAAGCTGTTGCGGTCACCTGAGCTTGGCCCCCCTGGGTGCCGTGGGTCTGGCCAGGGTGCAGGGTGCAGGGTGAGGGCTGACCCCGCTTGCCATGGCCAGATCTGCCCCACGAGGGGAGTGGGAGGCCGCAGGGGCCTCAGGGCACTCGCGGGTCCTGGGACTGGGCCCTGCGCTGCGCCTTGAGGCTCCTTTCACTCCTGGCATTGGGCGTCGGCTCTGCTAGGCCCTTTCCAGCTCCTCCAGGGCTTCCAAACGCCGTGGTTCATAGTGTGGCGGTGAATCCCGGGGAGAAATACGTGGTCTTCAGAAAACCAACCTGGCTAACTCCTTAAACTAAACGGATTTCCTTTCAGGTGAGAATCGGTACATCTGAGTGCCAAAAATCTGACTCATTAATGTGATTGCTTATTATGTACACTAAAATGAGCAGTGTACTAATAGTTTATAATAATATATACATTGTTCATTATATTATGTATTGTATTTGTATTATTTATTGTGTTATATATTATATTGTTAAATATTATATTGTTTATATATGTTTTATATATTATAAAATGTATTTTATATACCTCATATAACATTACATATCTTATATAAAAAAGCATGACTATTTTTTCTCATCTTTTCTACCCAAAGCTCTCCCAAAGTGAGATATACCCTTGTAACATACAAGAGTACATTTGTTTCCTGTATTCTGTCTCTCTCTTGTGCATAGCATTTGGCTTGCCTCCTATGTGCTAGGTGAGGTGAGGTGTTTAAAAATACAAACGCCGCCCTGGGACGCACGCCTTGTGCACTCACGGGACGGGCCCTGGGGATCACAGGCCTTGTGCACTCACGGGAGGGGCCCTGGGGAGCACAGGCCTTGTGCACTGACGGGAGGGGTCCTGGGGAGCACAGGCAGAGGATCTTCCCGCGGGGCCATCAGGGAGGCGCCCAGATCAGAAGGCAGTAGAAAGGGTTACCCAGGGGAAAGCCACCGTTCGTATGTTTTGCATCCAGCTCGCTGTGATCAGGAAGACGCTAACGACCTACGAAACTAACAAGTATTGAGAGCTAATAAGACAAAGGGAAGATAAATAGAGATAGTAAATATAAAAAGATAAAGAAAGGGATAACACAGACGAAACACGTTGCGGAGTAAATCCATGTTCCCTGTGGATGATAAAGCCCCCCTTCCCCAGGCTCCTCGTCTGGCAGGATCTTCTATGTGCATTTTCTCCGGTTGCCGCCCGGCCGGTTGCTGTGTCAGCCCCTGGTGTCCATGGCCAGGACAGAGCCTGAGGGCCAGTGCCCTGTCCAAGGCCAGCGGTCTGTACCGGAACCAAGGTCCCCTCCCTCGGCCAGAGGTCCCCAGGGGACCTCGGTGCTGACAAAAGTTCTGCTCGGTGCCAGCAGTTTCCGGGTTGTGGCTCCCGGAGCAGGTCTCTCCTTTGCGGGGCCGTGCTCCCCAAGTGCGATTCTGGGACCACAGCAGCAGGACCGCGAAGGAATTTATTAAATACTCAGAATTCCAGCCCCTCACACTCCTCCCCAAAATCTAGATTTAATACTCGCTGGAGGGTTCTTACAACCCCGAGGTTTCAGACTCACGTGCTGGGAAGCAGAGCAGACCTGCCCGAGCAGACATGAGTGGGAGAATCGGCAGCAAACGGGCCAAAGCACCGGGAGCTCTCACAAGGGAGGCCCCATCCTCGGTGACTTATAAAACTATAGAACGAGTGGTGTGTTCTGTGGGGAAAATGATCCAGGGGGAGCTGGACATTTTGGTGGATAAATTCAGGTCCATTCCACTGTGCTTAATTGAACCTACTTTAACTGCACTGACCTTAACTCTTCTGTGTCGTCAGGTGGTGGAGTGAGATGCAGTTCCCCCCTGGTTAGGGAGCAGGGACATGCACCGCTGGCCCCGGGATGGCTGCAGAGAGAATAAAGCACTGTGGGAACAGCGAGGAGGCGTGAGCAGGCCAGTCTGTGTGGGGCAGCCCGGAAAACACTGCACTGAAGCACGGACTGTGAAGGACAAATATAATTTTGCCACATGGAAAAGGGGAATAAGTCATTCCAAAAAGAGGGGGTGCATGGGCCGGAATGCAGAGGGTGTTGCAGCCCAGGAAGTGCTTTTGGACACTTTCTAGACTTTTACAAACCCAAGCATATTTTATAGGCCAAACAAAGGCTAAATTAGCTGATCTGATTAATACTTGGCAAACCAGGAGCCTGTAGCCTAATTTTGTCGTGCCGAATAGCAAGATGGGGAACTGCAGTTCTAGGGTTTGTGACTATTTCCAGTTGAGCAATTTCTAGGAAAATGCCTCTGTGCTGTGGGAGAAAGAGCCCACACCACAGACCCCCTTGGGGATGTTCTTGTGGGGTCATCTTGGAAAGAACCCTGTAAATTGAAAAGCAGCATAAAAATGTAATTATTATGATACATGGTTACAATACACCTTACATGTGTCACAATAATGCTTCCTGATCTGCCAGACCCAGCAGACCAGGCTCCAATTTTCAAAATAGGTCTTTGTAAAAATTCTTTGGGGACCATAACTCTTCCCCATGAAGCCGCAGGAAAGCAGAAGTCACTTGCCAGAGACTGAATCGCTCTTGCTTGACTCACTTGTCTTTTCAATCAAAACTGTCAGTCCCCGAGTAGGCAGATTTTAGTCAGGTGATGGAAAATTACAGGCTACAGATAATTTAGGTTAAGGTGGGAACAGTGAGCCCTAGCCCTCTTCTAGGGTGTATTTGCATTTTTGAAGTATCATGCATGGATATAAAGAGACTTTCCTTAGAGAAGTGGTTTTGTAGGGGAGAGGATGCTTTGAGAAAATAAACCCCTAAACTTCTCTGAACTTCATTCTCTGGTCTTGCCGCTGGTGGGGATAATATGTTGTCCTGCAAGGAAATGACAACTGGAGTTTACAGAGGTCATTTTTTTCTGGTCAGAAGGAAACCTATAGGCGTTTGGCCCTTCCAAATGATTAGGGGACATCATCACATAAGAAATGGGGGATCCAAGGGGCTCTGCTGGAGGGTCTCAGTTCTGGTGTAGAAAGATCACCTTTCAATGTTGATGTCTGATCAATCAATATATTCCAGGAAGCTGTTGGCATCTGTCAAGGGAGGACGCTTCCCAGGCAGGCCTGGGATCCATGGATTCAGCTGTGAGGCATTTGCAGCACAAGGAATATAAAACAACTTCCTTCTAGTGATTTATTCCAAAGTTGAATTTCAAATGAGCACCGAATAGTTCATTACGTATTCCTGAATGTATCTTGGGGGACTTTGAAATCTCTTAAACCTTCTAAATGGCAGTAATCTGCATTTTCTATTTTCTGAAAGTTCCAAAGAAGACTGCTGGAAAATTTTTACTTGGTTGTGTTCTTCTTAGATCGATTTTAGTTGGTATCATTCAAAAATCTCTTTCCCTCTAGATATCAAAATTGCTGTGCCCTCCACAATGGTGTGTAGAATCTTGGGGATATCAGAAGGGACACATGTCCCACCGAGCAGGGCCAACCTGTTAGGTGTGAGGTCCTTTGGAAAACGCTGTCTCGATGTGGCCTGTCAGCGTTATCACCTGTGCAAGGAGGAGGTCCAGGTGGGGGAGGCCGACGCAGACCAAGGCGGTTGGCGGTGATTCTCTCCCTCCGCGTGCTCCTTCCTAGACTATTGCCAGACTTCCCTGCACCCATCTTCTTTTCCTCTAACTCTTCTTCACCTAGCTGCAGGGAGGATTTTCCTAAAAATGCAACTCTAATGAGGCCACCCCTTCCCCAGTTGAGGTTCCCATTCAGCACCCCACCTGCCACCCAGGCCCCATCTCCTGTCACTTGGGGTGCACGCTGTGCCCCCAGAACCAGCTGCTGGCCCGTCACTCAAGCCCCCCATTCTCCCACGCTGGAGTCTCGGTGTTCGCCAAGTTCCTCTGTCCTGGAAGGTCCTGTCCTTGTCCTGTAGGTGAGCCTCCACCGTTTCTTCTGGGCTCTCGTGGAGGGTCCCTGCCACAGAGGGGCGCTGGGGGTGCAGACACCTGGTTTGCTGGCCCACCTGTACCTGTCACAGAGGAAACCCAGGGAGGCACGTGAGGTTGCACCCTGTGCCGTCTCATCTGGGGCCATCTGCTCGCCCTGCGCCTTCCCCTGCCTGCCCTGTAGCTTCCCCTGCCCACCCTGTGGCTTCCCCTGCTCACCTTGTGGCTTCCCCTGCTTGTCGTACAAGCGCCACCAGCCCTTGTCTGGGCTCTGCCATGGCCTGTCACAGGTGTTTCCAACGGACAGGGAGCTCTGAAAGGTCAAATGCACCCATTTCCGGCCCTTGGCACAGCGTTGCTTATGGCGATGAGTGAATGAATGAATGAAGAAATGAATGCATAGAGAGATGGACACTGTACCCCAGATGAGCAGTAGGTAAAATCATAGTTATTAATGACATTTTTCTACTTCCTTTCATTAACCAGTCTCTCGCCAACCAGTTTTCAAAACCTCCTGCTCTCTCCCATGGGGTTTTCTCGCCACTCTGAGCTTCCCCTGATCCCTCCATTTCACCATCGTCAAAACTCATGTCACCTGGAATCAGCCTGCCCCACGTGGCACAGAAAGGACCACTGTCCAGCCGAGGAACGTGACCTGCTCCAGTCACAGGCAGACCTGCCCCCGCCCTGAGCCCTGACCCCCTTCCCCGCTGCCTTTCCAGTCGCTCGGGTCCTGCAAGGGACCCCGAGGTGTCTCTGGTGTGAGCTGTGCCCTCCAAGGAGACACTGTTGTCCTAAGGGCCTCCCCTCCCCAGCACAGAGGCCCCCTGAACAGCAACATCAGAGCTGGACGGAGCTCGGCACTGGCATCGAGGCAGAAGGGCTGGGTTTAAAGGCAGCAGGGTCCTGGGCTGCCACCCCTTCGTCTGGAACGTGCAGCTACGTTTACCTGTTACCGTGTGATGGGGTGGCCTTCGTACCACCCTTAGAATCACAGTCTTTCCTGGGGGGCGATGCTTTTAGTCCTCCCCACCTCAAAGCCTGTGGAGTCTCAGTAATTAAGCTTAAAAACCTACGCTGTGTTTTGGTCTCTCCTGGGTCAGCCAACAGAAAGGTGGGCTCTCCCGGTCACCTGCAGCCCAGCAGGTGTGGTGGCATTTGTCCACCACGAGGGGTCCGGTGGCGCCTGCAGCCGCAGACCCAGACACGGGACACAGGGGCTCCACGGAGCATTGCCGCTGCGAGCGTCGTGAGTGTGGGTGCAGGGCTACGTGTGCACACTTGTGTGTGTTTGGGGAGCTTTAGGTACCATCCGTCTCACACACTGCACTTCACGGGGACCCAGGGAATGGTCTCACACAAAACTACAAAACATATTTGCTTCTGTACACTTTTAATAATACATCTTTGCTCTGATGACAAAAATGGTTGCTTTAAAAAAAGTCCCCCACCTTCCTCGCCAACATCCACCCCGTCGCTCCTTTCCAGTCATGATCCTCGCAGCCTGCTGCTCATCCACCCCCCACTGCCGCTGCCCTTGACCTTTGGCCGGGGTCACTGAAGGAGCCTCCCCTGGCCTTACAGCTTTGACCTTGGCCCTGTCCACCCCAGTCTCCTACTGCAGCCGTAGGGAGCTCCTCAAAGGCCGTCCCAGGCCGTGGCCTGTCGAAATGCTCCAGAGCTTCTGCTGACCCTCAGCGTGGGTGCAGCTTGTCCACACAGCAGGGGTCCCCAGGCCTCCAGTCGCTCCCCGGCCTCAGGTCCCCTCACTGGGGCAGCCCCCTGCCTTCCCTGCCCTCCTTAACCAGCTGTGCGCCTCCTCCCGGCACCTGCTCGTCTTTGGGAGGCTCAGCTCAGACCGGCAGCTCTTCCTCGGACCCTCTCCTGACCCTTCGCCTTCCCGGCCTGCCCCGAGCTGAGCTCAGACCAGAGTCCGGCCGGGCTGAGAACACGGCTCTGCGCGACCGTTTCCCTGCGTGGCCTCTTCCTTCTTCCTCGCATCGCTGCCCCCTCGCATGGAGCCACCACAGCCCGGGCCTCACAGTCGCTCCACAGGGAACCCGGGTGTGGGGTGGAGATGGCCACACTGGCAGAGACCTGCGCTGGCAGCCCACGGCCTGCCCCCAAGAGAACACCCCAGGCCGGGCTGGTCACACAGAGCGCGGCGCCCATCCCCTTGCCACCCAGACGCTGCTGGGACTTGGGTTCAGCAAGCTGGAAAACAGGGGATCTGAATTGGTGGCTAGACTAAGTTTGGCCACAGATCTGAGTTACGTGAAGGATCTGGCGTCTGGGTGCTGGGTGGGTTGATTCGAGCGCCTTTACTTGGAGAGTGAATTTTCCAGCTCATTAAGACCCCACTGCTCCCCGCGTCCGGAGCTGCTGGTCTCCCCAAGCAAGTGCATTTTTGACTCAGGGCTACTTTTATTGCCTGTAGCACTTCTGAGTAAAATTGGGAGATAAATTGCGGAAAGGGCGGCCACTGTGCTGCCACAGGGCTTGTGGCATGTGGCTGGGGACGTGATGTCCCCTCGCCCACCTTCCACCACCGCTGTCCTTTCTGGCCGAATGTGCCCGACAACTGGTTTTGACTCTCACTGTGGCAGGTGGATTCTGAGGAGGCCCCGGGCTCTCTACCCCCAGGTATCCTCACCCTGGGCAATTCCTTCCCCTTCACTGGCATTGACGAAGCAACTGGAAATGAGGGCGGCCTCTGGCCAAAGCCCCCAAGAAATGGAGCCCTTGGCACAGCCACCCTCGAGGAGCTGACTCTTGCAAAGGGCCGTGGGAGGGAGCTGGCAACAGGGTCTTCCTGGTGGGGCCTGCAGATGAGACCCCAGCCGTGGCTGACACCTTGACTGCCCCTCATCAGAGATGAAGCAGGGGTTGCCTCTTCCACATGCTCAACTCCCGACCCACAGACGCCGTGAGAAAACAGATGAGGGCTGTTTTAAGCTGCTGAGTTTTGGGGTAATTTGTTATGCAGCAATGGATTTTCTAGCACATTCATTTAAAATTTTCTTACTTTTTCTATGGAGAGTGAACCCATGGGCCTGTCTACACAACAAATGACTTGTCTCCACCAGGGACGTAAAGAGCATATGTATTGCTTCTGCTTTCTCACATCATCCACAGATGACAAAAAGGGACGCTGTCTCAGTCTGGCCCACTGTGTGGCAGGGATTGAGGCCAGGCCTGGGAGCTGAGCTGCAGACAACGTGCATGGGCTGCTCTGTCTGCCAGGCTGGGAGAAACGGAAAGAAGACGGTGTCAGCCTCCGAGACGGGAGGTGAGCTGTATCTGAATGCACGAGGCATCGGCTGAGACAAGGAAGAGCCAGTCAATGATCACACAGGCCCAGCAGCTACCATCACACAGAGGACCGTCTGCCAGGCGCGATCGCCGTGCCAAGCCACAGCAGGTATGGGTTGGAGAGATACTGCCCTTCTGCATTTTTTTTTTAACTTAAAGCAACCCAGGCATGAGATTTAGTGTCAGTTCAGTGTGCCCAGATGTGACAATGCTTTATCTTGGTACTGATAAGCAGCTCTCTGATTTTTTTTTAAAGAAATAAAAGAAAAATCTAGAGAACAGTGAGAATTTGCTGTACAGCTGCAGCTGATTTATTTAAATGCCTTTAAGAAATTCACCGGCTGTTCTTGCCTTAGAAGGACGGGATGCAGAAGGGTATTTGTCCTCCTTTCCCTTTCTCGGGTGCTGGGGGTGGAGCGGGGCTTGAGTGTTCTTGGAGAGACGTCCCAGTGCTTGGTAGGAGCCAGGGGAGGGGATGATTTGCTCTGCGAGGCTCGGAGGGTAGGGCAGGGGGAGGCAGATAAAAGCCCAGGCGAGCTGGGAGCATTTTGACTTAATCCTTACACCAACGTTGGTTGCTATTGTTATCCCCATTTTACAGATGGGAAAGAATGACCCCGGGGAGGTCACGAGACTTGTGCCAGACGAAGCTGGCGATGGAGCGGAGCTGGGATCCTGGCCCCAGGGGTGCAGCCGCTCCCCCCCCAGTGCCGAGCTCCTAACGCCTGCCTTCCTTTACTGAATGCGCCTTTCTAAACACCTGTTGAAATAACGGTAATAATTTTTCCACCCAGAACTATTATTATTAAGCTGGGTGTCTGGACAAACAGGAAGGAAGGATCAAAACCTCCCCTGCCTGCACCCGACCGTCTCTGTTACGTCCCATCAGGGCCGGGGCGTCATTTCCTGGAACTTGGCCTCGCTCCCTCCGCTCCAGCCTGCGATCACGCGGGCGACACCCTGTATCGGTCAGCTGTTGCTGCCTGACAAGCACCCCAAAACTTAGTGGCTTAAAGCAAAAAACCATTTAACAGGGAAGTGGACAGAGAAAGACTCCCTGAAGGCAGCCGCCAACACCACATCCCTGCCCAGGGGCCTCCGCCTGACCACAGACTGCTCGTGTGCGAGGACGTCCGTTCAGAGTCCCAGTGAACCATCAGCATCTCCTCATCTCGGCATGTCCCATTCGCCCCCACCTGTTCCCCAGAGCCGCCAGCCCAGGGGCACCTGCGTCCCTCACCTTCGCTATCACCATCTGACCAGGACCGGCCTTCGGATCTGTCTTCTAAATACCCCTGCTGTCCATGTCCTCTCCTCTCGTCCCGTGGCCATGGCCTCTTCTCCGACCTGCGTCACTTTCCACTGGGGTTACTGCAGCAGCTCCCAAGCCGGTGCCCTCTCCCTGTGCGATGTCCCCCGGCCCACCGTCCACACGGCCGCCAGGACACTGTCCCACAGCACAAACTGGGCTGCGTGTTCCCAGGGTTAGAAGCCCCGAGCGGCTCCCTGCAGCTCTCAGGGCGGAAATGAGACCCCGCGGCTCAGCTGCCCAAGCCTTTCCCGGTCTGGTTCCGGCTTTCCTCCTCTCCTAGGGCTCCGCCCGCCAGCTGTAGCCACCCTGTCCCCTGATCTCTAGGGTCTCTGGACCCCCTTCCTTCCTGCCCAGCTCTCACCAGGCCCAGCCACTCATCTGAGGAGCCTCTCCCAGGAAGCCCCCCAAGCCCCCCAGCCCCACAGTTCTGAACTCCAGCTGCACCTGCCTCCACCCCCCTCCTTACCATCTTTCTCTCCCAGGAGGCTGTGAACCCTTAGCAGGGAAGCGGGCAGAGTGGGATCCAGGGTGCTGACCGCCTCTGGTCCACAGAAGGTGTTCAAGAAACTTCTGTGAATTAATGAGGGAAGGAAAGTTAAATGTGTCCCCAGGCCAAGGAGCAGTTTGTTTTCACTTTCATGAATGAGGCACAGCCTCTTATAAATGGGTTTTGTGAAAGGTTAATGTGTTTTTTTTTTTTGAGTTTTTTTCTTTCACCATTTCATGTTCATATTAACCTGATTTCAGAAGAAATCATTCAGTACAATTCTATTTTAAGAACATAAATTCATAGGGGCAGGAAATGAGAAATTGCTCTTGGCAATGCTCTTGGGAAATTTCAGTCTCTGCCTTGTGTTGTTTAAAATAAAACAGCTGCAGACCAGGCTATGGAATAGGAGACGAAATGAAACCTTGGTCTATAATATTATTTCAGATAAAAGTCCCCTTGTGACAAACGAGCACCACAGCCCCTCTAAACTGACCTGTTAAAGGAATTTCTTGTTTATAATGAATACATGGTGAGAAAGCCCACAACGTACCTGGAGAAAACGGGACTGGCAGAGATGGGTTCCCAGTCTCTGCACAAGAGAGAAAAGATGTAAAGTAGAAAAGCAAAGAGGGGGTTGTTACCCCCATCTCTAGCGCCCTTTCTTCCCTCCTCGCAGCCACAGACACACGCAGCATGGTGAACACGGGATGGAATGTTTCGTTTTGTGTATGTGTGTATAAATTTTCCCAGTTGGAATAGTTAGAACTTCCGAGGTGAGGTGAGGGACAGTGAGAATAGTGTTAGCCTTTGTTATAATTAATCCTATTGTTCCTTGCTCCTTGAGCAGAGATTTGAGTTAATTCTTGTTAAAATGGTTTATTTGACAAGTACCCCTTACTGTGGATGGGTGCCTTTCTAAGCACTTCTCAACGATTTACTCATTTAACCCTCGTAACCACCCTATGTACAAGGGGCTGTAAATATCTCACTTCACAAATGGGGAAACTGAGAATCAGAGAGGTTCAGTAACTCATCCAAGGCCACACAGCAAGGAAGCTGCATAGCTGGAGTGTGAGGGGGTAGCCTGGCTCTAAATCTGTGTGTTTAGCCGCTACATTAGGGAAGGTAACCTCACCAAATGCTTACTCAGTGTTGGCTATCGGAATTTCTTCAGTCTTGACAATCAGTGACACCTAATTCCTATTTTATAGAGGAGGAAACAATGGCTTTATATAGAATAAAGTTATATGGAGGTCTCATGGAAGAGTTGTCGATGGCCACGCTGGGCCACAAACTGTGGCTGGAGTCATTCCAAAGCCCCCACTGCCCCGACAGCCCTGGGCCCTCCCCAAGGGAGAGCCGCTTCCTCCCAGCACTCGCGGTGTTTCAGGCTTCTCCGGCACTGTCCATGTCATCCGTCCGATCCTCGGGTTCTGGAAGAAGCAGGTGTGGTTCTCACTGGCTTACAGGTGAGAAAATCCTTGAGTTATATGAGGAAGTGACTTCCTCAAGGGCAAGCAGACTGGAGACAAAAACAAAACCACATTTTCTGACTTCAACTCAGTGCAATTTTCAACCTTTTTCTCAGCTCCTTCAGAGTTGTTGAGTGACAGCCAAGTTGAGTGATCTTGAATAGCTGGTAGATTATTCAAAAATTTGGCTTTTGACAGTATCTTGAGAGCTAAATTTGAGGCGAAGACTCAGAAAGGAAACTTTGATTTTCTTTGTTCAAAGGAAGGAACAGAGAAACAAGTTTTCAAATCCTCAAGGGATTGGCTTGAGGAAAAGTAGTTGATTTTCTGCTAAACTTTTCCAAAGTTGTAATACAGCCCAGCCATTCTGGGTAATGCCCTGATGTAAGGCTCCTCTCACCCCACTCCGTGTTAGGTGGGTCCATTAGGGGGGAGTGTTGGAATTCCTATCGTCTGATTCTTCACTATCCCCAATACAATCACCAAGGCTCTTGTATTTTGAAAGCTTGTCTTCTCGAATGGCAATAAACCAGTAGCCCCACTGAGGACAAAGCCAATCAAATTGGGTTGAAAGCTGCAAATTAAAAAATGAGGGGGGATCAGATCTTAAATCCTCGGGTACAGATCATCTCCACTGTAAGTCAGCTTCATTCTGACATCCAAATCATCCACCCCACATGCCAGCCTCAAATCTACCCAACCACCAAGCCCAAACCAAGTTAAAGCCTTGGCACACTTTCTCTGTCCCATGATCCTCTCCCAGGATGGTCTCTCAGCCCAGAAAACCCAGGCTGGACCCGCCGGGGGACCCTGGTTATGAGATGGCAGAGTAGGTTTAGATGGACAGAAAATACCCTACTCTGCCCTAGTGTGAGGGGCTTCTGGTGTGGACTCACGGGGCTGGGAGGAAGCTTAGTCTAGTTCACCTCCTCATTTTAGGCAAGAAGAGGGAGAGGCTTAGAGCAGAAAATGCAGCCTGGCAGAGGAGGGAAACACACAGAAGACGGATTTGAATGGTGGCTCATCCTTACTCATTTGAGTGAGTTTGAGTGAGTTTGAGCCACTGGGCCTCTTCACTCCTCAGTTTTTCATATCTTTAAGTCAGAAATAGAAACACAGACTTAAGGGAGAACATGTAAACCATCATATATGCTTTCATCATTGTGCAGCCTCAGACAGGTTTTGCAGCCCTGCTACCAGAGTCCATCCCTGCATCTTTCCAGCCACTGCTCTTTCTGTGCCCTTTAAAGCAGTCCGTCCATTTTTTGCTTCTTTTATTGCCTTTGCAGAAATCTATTCAATCCAGCCATTTTCTCTCTTGGAGAAGAGCTGAGCACATATAATTTTTTGGTGCTTTACATGAATCTCAGGTGAAACTTGAGTTGTTATATGCAAACAGAGCTGGAACTCTTTCTCCTAAACTGAGAGTACTAGTATCCCAGGCAACTGGGCTGTGAAAGGCTCCCAGCACAGTTCTCAGGCAAAGGCACCTGTTCTTAATTAGTGGGAACAAAAGGATCCTGCCAGCAGCAGGCAAACCTGAAGGCATCAGGTTTGGGATAAATTAACCCTTCGTGCCCCCTACTCCAGAAGGGCTGGGGAAGAAGCCCTCACCTGGGCTGTTCGCAAAGGGGCTGCGAGTGCACCGGCTGGCCCACCACCTTCCCTCCCAGCACCTCGGCCTGACCCTTTGCAGTCCAGACCTCGGTGGGCCATCCCTTCACCAGCCTCCCTCTGAGGAGGGGAAGACTTCTTCCACCCCCTGCCCTACCTCACTCCCCGGCTTAACTTTTAATTGCTGCATCACTCACAAAGCACCATTGGCCTCGTTATCTCATTTCTCCTCACGACAGCTGGTGACAAGAGTCAAGTCCACTGTCCACAGGCAGGAGCCGAGCTGAGAGAGGACGTGAGACTCCAGCGGTCTCCGGGAGCCGGGAACTGGCAGAGCCACTGAGTCCGGGATGGATTCTGATGTCACGTCCCGCCCTTGTTCACGGCTGTTCTCCCAGAGCCTCCGCTGTCTGCTCTGCCATTTTACAGCAGGTGTGATGGATGGCTGACACGCATAAAACGAGACCTGGTGTTTCTGCTCTGGTGCGTGTAGGCTGACAGCAACATTTGGAGAAATGCTGCCCTTGGCTCAGGGGTTCTGAGTTCCAGCTGCAGCGTGGAACCACCTGGTGAGCTGATGAAAACTGACCAGTCGGACCCCATCTGGGCCCTTATGAAAGGGTGTCTGGGGTGGGGGATCCTGGCTTCTGGTACTTTCTGGAAGCTCTCTAGGTGTCCCAGTGCCCAGCCAGGGCTCATAGGAGCTCTGAAGGCTTCCAGCCCTGAGATGCTTGGAGCTTTGAGGCTCGGGAGGAGCGCTGAAGGCAGGATGTTGGTGGGAGAGCCCGGGAGGACTCTCATCTTCAGGGAAGCAGCCCATTTGGCCCCTGGCGGCGCCCTGCCCTGGCCCCTTTGCCACCTGCATCTGGATAGTCAACATGCAATCAACCGGCACTCGCCAGAGGTCATGTGCCCTTTTCCTTTGTCGTAGGCTCAGTGCATGTTACATCAAGGAGGAACTATGGGGATCAGCCAGCCTGGTGGAGCCCCCTCTTTTTAAGGCCTGAAACCTTTGAGAACACAAAGAAAGTTATGCAAAGTTTCCCCAGGGAAAGGACGTACGTGGACGCATACTCACGCACACACCAGATTTTGCATGTGGCGTCAGGGAGTTCACAGGAGCTGTGATGTCTCCGTGTTTCCTGGGACGGCGGCTCTCCAGCCTTAGCCTCCACCTTCAGAGTCGCCCTGGAGGTTCCCTAAGGTGCACGGTGCCATCCCTGCCTCCAGGGGTCCTGCTGCGGCTGCCGACAGGGGACTTGAAGACCGAAGCCTTTTCCCCACTGATGGCTCCCATATGTGAGACATATTTGGATAAGCGAGTTCAAGCACAGAGAGGGGTCTCAGCCTGAGCGGGGACCCAGGCAGAGCCGGTGACGCCAAATCCCACCCGAGACAAGGCCCTGCCTCGATCCAACCGCATGTGAGAGACACTAACAAAAGTCAGGCGGCGACCGCTGTCAAAAGAAACAACGAGTGTCGGGGTGTCTCCCTCACTCGGGCTGGGGTGGTGGGGGCAGTTGGGAAGGGCTTGGGGGCAGGAACCGCCTTGGGCTGCATCTGGAAGGAAGCTGGGCGCCTGGGAAAAGAACTTGCCGCTGCCGAATGTCTAATGTGTGCCTGTGAGGTGCTGGCCGCCGCGCGGGGGTTTTGCCATTTGGGCTCATTTACCTCTCACAGCTATGAGGGGTGCAGTCCCGACTTCGCTCGGGAGGAAATGCGAGGCAGCGTTCTTCCCAATGCTGTGCCATGGGTACAAAAGGAAATCCTCTGCCATTTGTACCACCTTCGTGTTTGTGTGGACATGTGCTTCGTCCAAAATGGCAGTCAAGGGCTTGCTGGCTCATGGGTCTCCTGGAGCAGATGCCCCCGTGGGGTGTGCTCTGTGGGACCGGGATCGGTCAAGTGTTGGTGACAGAAGGTGGCTGCAGAGGCGGCAGCCTGGGCCCCCGAGGGGCATCCTCCACCGCACAGCACACGCGAGGGCCAAACTGGGCCTGGAGAGGCACAGGAAGCACGTCAATAGGAAGGGGGTGGCAGGGATGGAGACTCCTCTCTTGGGCATAATGACAACAGTCTCTACCTCGGGATTTGAGTGGAAGACATTGGCAGTGGGTTTAGGGAACAGAGGACAGGAAGCGGCCTGGCAAAGAGGACGTGGGTCAGGCTTAGGTGATTTCCTCCTGTCGGTATTAACCTTCTTTGCTTTGGCAGAAGGACGCTTCTCACTTCTCTGTGCCTCTGGGTGGGGGTTGCTTTATGTGCCAAGGCTGGAGCCTAGAGACGGCAGCCGCGTCGGGGAATCATGGAGGAGACGCGGAACCTTGAGAGCCGGAGCTCTGGGCCGCTGGTCCTGCTCGCCCCGGATTCTCCGGGTGCTTTGGGCCTCCAGGCCACCCCCAGGCTGCAGGCCCAGCTGGGGTGCTAGGCTCTAGCCCTCCCAGCTCTCGGGGTCCCCAGCTCTTGGGGGAAGGCCAGGCGGCCTGTGGAGCAGCAGGGGGGGCAGGAGCCTTTGCAGGCA
Organism: Bradypus variegatus; assembly: GCA_004027775.1. Taxonomy (NCBI): domain Eukaryota; kingdom Metazoa; phylum Chordata; class Mammalia; order Pilosa; family Bradypodidae; genus Bradypus; species Bradypus variegatus. Next base: position 22,324 of record PVKY010000241.1, on the reverse strand, counting down.
GGTCAGCGGCGCAGGGTGGCAGCACGGCCGAGCCCTCAGGAGACAAGCGGGTGCTGGTGACCCTGAGATGCGAATGGGACTTTCGGCTCTGCCACCTACAAGCAAGTTATTTGGTTTCACTTACCTTCGTTTTCTCAGCCCTGAAAGGGAAAGCTGTGAAGCAGAGATAACAAGCGCCTACTGCTCAGGGAGGTTTTAAATAAGAGGAACTTGGCAGAAAGTGTCTGGTATAACAGCAGTTTGTTTATAAAGGGTAGTTATTGCCACCACTGCCGCCGCTGCCGCTACCACCGCTTACGCCTCGTACATTCTAGACTCCAAACGAGGGACTAGGCATAAAAGGATGAGTTAGAAATAGTCCTGCTCTCGGGATGCTCATGGTCTGATAGTGTGGCCCAAGCAGACACACCAAGAAATTGTCCTGGAGGGGGTTTGGTACCAGAAGGGGCTTCTGACTGGGGCATCTTACGTGCGTCCTCGGGGCAGCTGCCCCCGGACTCTGTGGCAAAGCCCTCCCGAGGGGAGTGCACCCCCTACCCGGCAGCCCCACCCGCCCACACCCCTGACCACACACCAGCCACGTGTCGTCCGCATTGCTTTCCAAGGATGAATCTCATTTTAATCAAATCTCCCCAGATTCCCACGCTCCAGCCAGGTCACTTTTCCAAAGACAGAGGCGGCAGGGAGATTGGTCAGCTCCTGTTCATTTCTTCACTGCCCAGGTAACCAGTGGGGTGTTCATTCCCAGATGAGGATCCCTGGAGAGCAAGGCAGGGGCAGCAACGAGAGCTGAGTCCTCAGCCCGTCTCTCCAGCAGCCACTTGGTGAGAGAGGTGGGTGCTGGTGGTGTGGGGGGCATGCGTCTTCTTGGTTAGTTCTCTGCTCTTTTTCATGGTTGTATCTCTGCAGTCTTTGACAATCCAATTTTAGAGTCTTCACTTTTTTCATCCAGCTGTTTGTTCATTCAAAAACCAGTTATTGAAGTACTTTAAAACTTCTACATGGGAGCTAAGATGGCGGCATAGAGAAGAGTAGAAGACTCTTAGTCCCCTCCAGAACAATTCATAAATGACCAAAAAACTAGTAAATAACCTGGAATAACAGCGGGGAGACAAACGTGACTGTCCACTCATCACCCACCAACCTGAATTGGGAGGAATGCCCGAGATCACAGCATAAAATCTGTAAGTAAAACTGTGGCCCGCGCCAAGAGCCGAGAGCTGAGAGCCGAGAGCCGAGAGCCGGGAGCCGGGAGCCCCTCCCTCATGGAAGCCACGTGGTGCTAGAGAACAGCACCCTCTCAGCCCAGCTCCCAGTGAGGTTTTAATGTTAACTGCTCAATACAGACAGCGAATCCTCAGCAAGCAGACAGAGGCTTTTGGTGACAACTGACCTTGGGAGAGTCGGGGGACATATCTGTCTCAGGACAGGGAGCCCAGAGGATCGGGTGCTATCTCTGATTGATGGGTGAACCTGGGACTTTTTCTGTCCCTTTCTTTCTCTGTGGAGGAAACCTCAGCTGTTCTCAGCCCACAGCGATTTGCAGTAAAGACAGCCTCTGCCATTTTAAAATCAAAACACTTTGATCAACAGAGTCAGAGAAACAAAGAACTTATTGATATGTAGATGACATCTCTGGAGGGGGCATAGCTTCTCAAGAGGAAAGGGAGGGGCCCAGCTCTACTGCCCATCTTTCAGTCTTTCCGGGACCAGACCCCAAAGCCTGAGGGAGGAGAGCCACAGGCCACACCCTCTTACACAGGCACTGACAGGCTGACAGGTGGATGTGCTGGGCAGAAAAGCACAGGTGTTTCAATCCCCTAAGAAAAGCCATCAGGGAAACCAGATACTGAAATATTACCTCCTTCTGTGACCTGAGCCTGTTCTCATCTGGGAAAACCTGATTGGGGTGGCCTGGGAGGTCAGATGCCTAGACAACAGAAAACTACAACCTACACTAAGAAAAACAAAGCTATGACAGTCAAAGGAACAAGCATACACTTCAACTGAGATACAGGGATTTAAACAACTAATGTTAAATCAATTCAAAAAGTTTAGAGAATATTTCACAAAAGAGATAGAGGCTGTAAAGAAAACACTGGGCATATATAAAGCACAAATTGAAAGTTCAAAAAACTAACCAGTAGAATATATGTAAATGAAAGGCACAACACTAGAGATGAAAGGCACAGTGGAAACATACAACAGCAGATCTCAAGAGGCAGAAGAAAACACTCAAGAACTGGAGAACAAAAGACCTGACAGCCTACACGCAAAGGAGCAGATGGAGAAAAGAATGAAGAAATAAGAGCAACATCTCCAGGAACTTAAAGATGAAACAAAGTACAAGAATCTATGTATCACTGGTGTCCCAGAAGGAGAAGAGAAGGGAAAAGGGGCAGAGGCAATAATAGAGGAAATAATCAATGAAAATGTCCCATCTCATATGAAAGACATAAAATTACAGATCCAAGAAGCACAGCGTACTCCAAACAGAATAGATCTGAATAGGCCTACGCCAAGACACTTAATAATCGGATTATCAAATGTCAAAGACAAAGAGAAAATCCTGAAAGCAGCAAGAGAAAAGCAATCCATTACATACAAAGGAAGCTTAATAAGACTATGTGCAGATCTCTCAGCAGAAACCATGGAGGCAAGAAGGAAGTGGTGTGATATATTTAAGATACTGAAAGAGAAAAACCACCAACTGTGAATCCTGTATCAAGCAAAGCTGCCCTTCAAATATGAGGGAGAGCTCAAAATGTTTTCTGACGGACAATGAGAGACTTTGTGAACAAGACACCTGCCCTACAGGGAATACTAAAGGGAACACTGCAGAGTGATAGGAGAAGACGGGAGTGTGCGGTTTGGAACACAATTTTGGGAGATGGTCACACAGCAATATAAGTACACTGAACAATGATAACTATGAATACGGTTGAGAGAGGAAGGTTGGGAATATGTGAGACACCAGAAGAAAGGAGGAAAGGTAAAGACTGGGACTGTGTAACTTGGTGAAATCAGAGAGTTCAGCAATTGTGATAAAATGTACAAATATGTTCTTTTACAAGGGAGAACAAGCAAATGTCAACCTTGCAAGGTGTTAAAAATGGGGAGGCACTGGGGGAGGGATGCAATCAATGTAAACTAGGGACTGTAACTAATAGATTCATTGTATTAGGCTTCCTTTAATGTAACAAAGGTGATATACCAAGGTAAATGCAGATAAGGGGGGGATGGGGAGGCATGTTAGACACTTGACATTGGTGGTGTTGTCTGATTCTTTACTCTACTTTGATTTAAGGTTATTTTTCCTTTTGATGCTTCCTAGCTGTCATTTTTTTTCCCTCTTTCTTTTGCCTCTCCACTTTCTTTGACTCTCCCTCCTGCCTTGTGGAATAAATGTAGATGCCCTTATATAGATAGTGGTGAAGGTGGTCAACACATAAAGATGTGACCATACAGAGAACCATGGATTGTTTACTTGGGATGGAATGTATGGGGTGTGAACAAAACCATTAAAAAAAAAATGGGTTGATGACAAAACCTCAATGGCAATATACTGAGTGAAATAAGCCAGACACATAGGGACAAATGTTGTAGGGTCTCACCAATAAGAACTAATTATAATATATAAACTCATAAACATGAAATATAAGGTACCAAGATACAGGATGAGGCTTAAGAATGGGGACCAGTTGCTTAGTATGAGCAGAATGTTCAACTAGGATGAACTTAAATGCTTGGAAATGAACAGAGGTGTCGGTAGCAAGATGTGAGAATAACTAACAGTGCTGAATGGCGTGTGAATGAGGTGGAAACAGGAAGCTCAGGATCATATATGTCACCAGAGGGAAAGTTGGAGGTCAAAAGACGGGAATGTATAAAACTGAATCCTATGGTGGGCAATGTCCATGATTAACTGTACAAATATTAGAAAACTCTTCCATGAACCAGAACAAATGTATGACAATACAACCAGGAGTTAATAATAGAGGGGCATATAGGGAAGGAATATATACCTATTGCAAACTATATACTACAGTTAGTAGTATTTCAACATTCATTCATAAACAGTAACAAATGTACTATACCAACACTATGGTCAACAATTGAGGGGCGTTGGCTAGGAATATGGGAGGATTCGCATTTCCTTTTCTTTTTCTTTCTTTTTTTTTCCATCTTTCACTTTATTTCTTGTCTGGAGTAATGGAAAGCTTCTAAAAATTGAACAGAAATTAAGTGTGGTGATGGATGCACAGCTGTATGAGGGTACCAGGGGCAACTGATTGTACACTTTGGCTCTTTGGATAATTGTATGGTACCTGAACAATCCCAACAAAAATTAAAAAACAAACAAACTAGTCACTGAGTACCACTGACTGCTTTATACTGGGTGCTGGTGTCACACGTGGAAGAGGATGCAGTCCCTGCTCTCATGGAGCTCAGGGTCTAAGGGGGAGAGAAAATATGGGTAGACCCACGTGAAAGCACCGAGAGAGAACCATGCTCCATGTCCAGAGGGGGCCCCAACCCCGCTGTGGTGACTTGGATATGTGCCCAGGAAAACATGTTCTTAAACTTAAGCCACTCCTGTGGGTGTGGCTCCTTGTAAACAGGACCATTTGATCAAGTGACTTCAGTTAGGTGTGGCCCAGCAGAATTAGGATGAGTCTTAATCCTATTACTGAGGACTTATGGGAAGTTCACAGAGACAGAAAGACAGAGAGGGAGCAGCCAGAAGCTGAAAGTCAGTGGAACCTGGAAGGAAAAGGAGAAGCCAGGAGAGGCCACCGTGTGCATTGCCACGTGACGGAGAAGCCAAGGACCGAGGATCACGGGCATTCGGCCCCAGAGCGCCACAGTCGTCGGGGAGAAAGCATCGCCTGGCGTCCCTCAAAACTGTGAGCCAATACGTGCCCACTGTTTAAGCCAACCCACTGCATGGTGTTTGGTTTGGCAGCCAGGAGACTAAATCACCAACCTGGTGGGACGGGGGCACGGGAGAGGCTGGGAGGGGGCTTCTGTGGGTGACAGCCTGCCCTCCCCTGCAGCTGCCCTGTCTCCGAGCTCCACTCTCCTGGTTTAGGGTACACGTAGCCAGCATCCCACCGCTGTGACTGTGCCGTCACGGGACAGTCCCTTGCCTTCTCTGAGCCTCGGTTTCCTCAGCTGCGTGAAGTCAACATTGAACCCCTCATCTCCACGGCCCAGGCAGGGTGCAGGGTTCTGAGATTCTGTGACACATTCAGAATGTGCCTCTGTTGGCTGTTGAACCATCTCCCACAGGTGAAACTGCTTGTTCCCTGGTCAACAGTCTTGACTATCACTAGAAAAGAGCTCTTAAAGTAGTATGGTTGGCCCTTGTCTTCTAGGACACCCTGCAAATGCTCTGTCCCTGCGTTTAGAAGCCCCGGTTTGTTCTCTTATTCATTTATTCATCCATTTTCCCACTCATTGAGAGTCTTATTGCCACAGTTATCTTTCATTGGGATTGATCTTTGTCGTCATTTCAAGTGGTAGCTTCCGAGTCTTCTTTCTGACCTAGCTTTATCAGGGCTTCTTGACCATGTGGCTGCCTGCTCCTTTGCTCCTCTGACATAGCCTTCCCTCCTTGTTCATTTTATTCAGAACAGCTAATTTGCTCCAGTAAGAATTCTCTTTCTCATTTCTTGCTGGGACTCCGTCACCCAGGCTTTCTGGCTCTGGCCTCAAGCTTGTCAGCTGCCGTCCAGTTCCAACCTGGGTACTTTCCTCATGCACCCCTGGCCCCGACAGTTTCCAAGACCCCCACCCCCTTCTCCAGCCTTCCAGGAGCCTCAGTTTTCAGCAACTTTGAGTCTAGATCTGGTGAGAATCATTACAGTCGTGGGTCAGGCTCAGCGCTGGGGGAAGCAAAACTCCCAGTTGCCAGTAAACGACACTTCATGTCATCTTCCGATTTTCCAGTTGCACAGTTCTCATCCCACAAAAGGCTCTACACATACATAGTGTCTGTCCCCTCCCTCCCCCTCCCTCGCTCCATCTCTCTCTCTCTCTCTCTCCAGAGTCTAGAAAACATGATACCAGGGGAGTGTCAACCCCACAGAGGACAAGTAGGAAACAAGAGGAAGAACCAATGAAGAAACGCAGTGCACAGCCCGCTAAGCAGCCGTTCCTGGAAAGGTCTGCGCCTGGGCCTTCTCTGTGGGCTCCGCAGGTGCTCACGTGCTGAAACCACACCCGTGGGCTCTGCGACCCCGGCCTTCGCAGGTTCCAGCTGTGCCTTCTTGTTTCTGCCAGATACTATATCCGTGACCCGGGGAGCCGGGTGACGACGATGCTTACAGTACACGGATGCTCCTCTGCATCTGAAGGGACTGCAGCTCTGCTTGCCCTTCCTTTCCCTTTCTGCTCTTCTACCTTCCATCCCCTCTTCCCACCTTTACATCCTCCTCTCCATTTGCCTTTGCCCTTGGCCTTGTGCTTTTACCTTGCAGAGGGCTGGCGTCCCTCTGCACGTGCGGGGAGCTGTGCAGGCATTGGCTGCCAGGCCTGTGGCCCATGTCACAGCTGCCCCTCTGTCCTCCCTCGCTGTGCTGCCCGAGGCCACTTTTGGCTTCACCAAGGAAAGCAAGGTGGGTTCTAAGACGGTGGGGATAATTCAGTGCATTCTGCTTAATTATGTTGTCTGAAGTAATCCAGCTCTCCCCCTAATCTCTCTTAATAGAAAATATCAAACATAGAACATGCGAGATGTGAGCCAGAAGTGGAAAAGAAACGACAGCTGTATTAATCCAACACCCCACTTTACAGAAGGAGGACAAGTGAGGTTCAGGAAGTCTGAGGAAGGAGCTGGGGGAAGTCGCTGGAGAGATTTTGAGGTGCCCGGCTGTGCCCTTGTCGGGGGCAGGGGTGATCCCCGGGCTTCGGTCTCCCCTGTGCCTCCCAGGTGCCCCTGATGCTCCAGAATTCCGACTCCTTGGCGTCGGCCCGGGGACCACCCTCTGGGTGCGGACCCCCCCTCTGCAGCCCCTTTACTCCTCCTCTGGGGTCAGGGTCTTCAGAAGCCACAACGAGGGAGAGAAGGACGAGGTTCTGACAATGGATGGAAACCCACCTTCTGAGGCTGTGGCTGTTGAAAAATGATGAATTAAATTTAATGAATCTCTCCTCACTAGATTCCCTTCCCTATTAAGTGTTTTGCAAGATTTTTATTACTTGCTAAGAATCTAAGTTATTTCCTCTCATTTTTTTGCAAAGGATGAGTTCAATATTTCAGCTGTTCTCATTTATTGTTAATTCTCTTTCCCTACTCATTTCTTAGAAGACCGATTTTTCCCTGTATTGTATCTTTTTTCCCCCTAAAGTGTTTATAAAATCCTCTTTAGACCTTTCACAACTTAAAAATTACCCTTCCTTTTTTTTATCACCCGAGTCTTTTTGCTTTGGCCTTTAGCTGAGGAATAATCAAATTCTCTCCTTGATTCTGATCCTTTTTCACCACTGAACTTCTTTAAACTTACACTGTTTTTGAACTCACTTTGCTAAACTATAATGACAGTTTCTATTTTCATTCTGCCTGGGATGGAGCTGAAATCCATGTAAATGAGTGGAATGACCTTACATCCAGCACCCACACGGCGGCCCAGGGCCCCCAGGAAACACCCGGTGCGTGCCCCAGGCTGCCGCCACCCCAGGGGCTGGGCTCGTTGGCCCTTGGGTTACGGAGAGTGACAAAGAGCCATCGAGGCCACTGTTGGAAGCTTTGCAGTGACTTTCCGTCACCTCCACCCCGGGAAGCCCGAGTCCCCGCGACAAGCCCCAGGCCGTGGGTGACGGAGCCCTGCCCTCCCCTCGCTCCAGCATCAGCCGCCACCGCCCCAGCCTGTGGGTGCAACTTGGCGAGGAGCCTCACACCCGCCGTCCTTGCCGTTGTCAGTGTGGCCGCACACCCCGCTCACCCTTCGTCCTTACTCCCAGTCGCCTCTTCTCAAGCCCTCACCCGATGCTGGGTTTCCCCCAACGTCCTGATCCTTCCTCTACTTATGGGACCGCACTGTGACCGTTGGCGAGCTGTGAGCGCTCTCTCTCCCCCTCCCTCTCTCTCTCTCTCTCCCTAGTTCTCTCTTCCCTCCCTCTCTCCCTCCCTCTCCCCGCTTCTCCTTCTCTCTCTCTCCCTCTTTCTCTCTCTCTTTCTCATAGATCTTGAGGTCCTGCAGAACAGGATTTTTCCTTATTCAGATCTGTGTCCCCCAGTTCCCAATTTGCTGTTTTTCACATTTTTTCAAGTTGATGATAATCTGGGCATAATTGGAGAGTTGTACATCAGAGGTCACTGAGAGGGTGAGCTCAAAGGGAGGACTTTTTTATGGATGCAGACATTCAGGAAGATTTCATGGGGGATGAGACATTTATTACCAAACCCTGAAGGCTGATGAGGTTTTATGGGGTAGGGCGTACGAGATGGAGGGGATACTTTTACCAAAACGAAAAGTGGCAAAATTCAGTCTTTTTTTGGACAATAGTAAGCCTTTTAGTGTGGTGGAAGCAGGCATTTTTGGTGTGAAAGGAATGATGTCATTCATACATTCATTCCTTCCAAAAACATTTGTTGAGCACTTTTTGGTTTGCTAAAGCTGCTGGAATACAATATACCAGAAATGGGTTGGCTTTTTATACGAGTTTTATTAGGTTACAAATTTACAGTTCCAAGGCCAAGAAAATGTCCCAATTAAGCCCTCAAGAGGAGGATACCTGATCTCAGGAAAGGCCGATGGCATCTGGGTTTCCTCTGTCACACAGGAAGTCCCGTGGCGATGTCTGCTGGTCCTTCTCCCCTGGTTCTGGTTTCAATGGCTGTCTCCAAGTGTCTCTGGGCATTTCTCTCCCTTTGTCTCTACCTTTTATCCTCATAAAGGGCTCCAGCAAAGGGTTAAGACCCACCTTGAATGGGGTGTGTCACATCCCAACTGAAACAACTAATCGAAAGGTCCCATCCACAGCAGGTCTCACCCACAGGGACGGATTTAAAGACCGTGGCCTTTTCTGGGGCACACAGCAGCTCCAAACCAGCACGAGCACTGCTATGCATTTGCAGTAGAAAACTAAAATGGTAAGACAAAGCATAGACTATTAGATGGAGAGTCCCAAGAAAGGGGGAGAGGCGAAGCTGAGCAAATGGTGGGGTGCTGTCTTTCCTGAGGAACAAGCAGGAGCTGGCACCTCTGGGCCAGTTTGCGGAGCTGTGGTAGATTGAATTGTGTATTCCAGCAAAAGTCATGTACTCAACCCTAACTCAAGTTCTTTGGGTCTGTATTTATCTATAGACAGGACCTGGAGGTGTCACCACTAGCTGAGGTGTGACTTCCCAATTCAGGGTGGCCCTTAACCCATTTTCCTGGAAGCCTCATAGAGAGAAGGAGCCGGAAGCTGGGGGACCAAGAGAGCCAAGACAGCAGTGGGAAGCCGGGAGTCTGTGGGAACCTGGAAAGCAGGAGGGGGAGCATGAGACGGCCACGTGCGGGGGACCCCAGGACAGCAGGGAGCTGGCGCTGGAATGTGCCTGGGGTTGGGGAGGAAGGGCAGGCTCGCGGTCGCCGGGCTTTGGTCTCTGGCCTTCCGGACAGTGAGCCGGTGGGTTCCAGCTGCCCAGCCAGCCCGTGTGTGGCATGTGCCATAGTGGCCTGGCAAACTGAGGCAGGACCCCCAAACCCTTGTGAGCGTGAGCCTGGAGGAGGCTCTGCTTCTGGGCAGAAAAAGGTGACACATCTGAACGCTGCCTCCCACTTGCACTGCCACGCTTCTCCCACGTTTTGTTCCAGTGCGTCTCCTTCCTCCCCTTTATCCTGTGACCCCTAGAGCATCTCACAGCTGCCTCTGATGTTTAGGAAGGGCTCTGACCACTCGCTCCATTTCTAAGCCAGCTCTTGCAGCGTGGAATGAGATACTTTTCTCCCTGACAGTGGCCAGCAGGCGAGAGCCACAGATTTGTGAGGGGTCTCTGTTCCCAGGCCCCTGAGATGACAGGCTGCAGGTGGTCTCCTTCCTGGGGTTGGGGGTGGGGGTAGGGAGCCATGACCTGCTCTGTAAAGGACCCAGAAGAACAGGCAGAAGTATTTTGAGAACAGCAGCTGCACACCTGGTTCCTAGTTAAGATGGTTCTGATCACGCCCAGCAGATGCACTTTTGCAGCCCTGATGGTAAACTCGCTGGTGTTTCCCTGGAAGCCCAAGAATGGCGGCAGCACAGGTGCCGGCGAAATGGGAAATACTCTGCGTGGGGGGCTCAGCCCGCTGAGAGGACAGCCTAAGCTGCTGCTGCAGGGAGCTGCGGCTCTAACCCTTCTCTGTTCCGTTTCACCGAGAACCGAACAATTGCTCTGGACTGAGAAATGTTTATGTGCTCATTCGGTCATTTGGCATTTATTTAATGGTACATCCTGCGGGCAGGACAGTGACACAGGGACAGCAGATCTCGGCCGCGAGGCCCCTCGGCAGCTCCAGGACGGGACAGGGGAGACCCTGTGGGCTTCCTCCACGACACAAAAGGACAGGGGCGCGGCTTCCCCGGGCCTGGGAGGGGCCTGGGAGCCGAGGGTCTGCGAGGCGGAGGCGCCACTGTCTTCACAGGGATCCACCTCTGCTGGTGCAGGGGTCAGTGGGTGACCTGGGGTGCACCGGTTCCTCCTCAGGACCGCGAGCCTGAGCATCGTCCAGGGCAGCCCAGTGCAAGGAGACACGGGCGCCTCCGCCCAGCGAACCTCAGCCAGGGCTCGCGAGCACCAACACCAGGAAACACAGTGGTGGTTTACAGAAATTAAAATTAGGAAATGTGTCTGTGGATTGCCTGTAAAGTCCAAAATGTCTGCAAAATGTCAGTCTTTTGGTTCACTCACGGTCACTGGTGTGGGGACAGGAAGCCAGCCAAACCCTGGGTTCTCAAGGTCACCAGGTCACTCTCGACCCCAGGTCTCCATGTGCCCCCCTGCCAGCCGCTGCTCCCCACCCAGAGAAGGGGCTCTGGTCCCCACCCTCGAGTCCGGGATGGGCCTGGGGCTACTTTACCGAACAATGAGGAGGAGGAAATGCTCTGGCCTCATAGTCCAGCGCACTTCGGACTGTGAGCCCCACTTCTGCCCCCTTGGAGCACTTGCTTTCTGGGAGCCTTGTGCTGCCAAGGCAGAAATCCAGCCAACCTGCCCGAGGGACTGTGTTGGGAGGGCAGGCGCAGAGGCCACCTGCAGAGGGAGCGAGGCCCAGTCGTCGCAGCATCTGGGAGCCTCCATATACCTCCCCACGGGGCTAACACACATGAGATCCCAAGTGAGACCAGCAGAAGCACTTCCCAGGTGAACTCATCCACCCGCAGAGCCACGAGGGATGAGAATGCGGCTGGTATTTTAAGCCTGCACATTTCTGGGTGGTTCTTTACAAGCAATAGAGAAGCAAAGAGCTCCTTTAATCTGGGACCTTCTCTCCTCCTCCTCCTGCTACGTGATGGTGTTACCAGTGTGATTTGCTAGATGGCTCGGTTTTCACAGTGGCCCTCCATGGCGGGCTGATTCCCCGGCCCCTGCTGAGGTTTGCTGGGTAGAAGCGCCGGTGTCTCCTTGGAAACACCAGCACTGGTTTCTTTTCTTTCCTTTGCTCCTCGAGAAAGAGACTTTACATTCCTTACAGATCTGTTGGCATTCTGTTGGTATTTAACATGCATTATCTGTTTGAATCCTCGCATCAGTAAAAAGGTAGTCCTTATTTATTTCCTGTTTACAGGTGGGAAAAGTGGGCAGAGGTTAACTGCAGTATCCAGGATCACCCCGTCTGTGAGCCCGGGGCTGGCCTTGGAGCCTAGATTCCTGCGATTGTAAACGCAGCACACATCTCGTCAGATCAAAGCTCCTCTGCTTCGGGAAGAAAATGGGGCCCTTCCCTCTGCCCTGCTCCCCACCGCAAGCTGAATCACCCCGGGGTCTCGGCTCCAGCCCGGGACGTGCCAGGAGGGGCTGCCCCGTGTTCCCGGGGACCCGACTGAAGCCCCTTGCCCCGGAGGCTCCCACTCTGCTTGTCCGCTCACCGCCGTCTCAGTCGAGCCTGTTTCTATTGGGAAGTGGAAGATCCCTCCCGAGGCCAGGAATTCCCAGCCCCTGCTTCTTGTGAGAGACGACGCCCCAGATGGGAGATGGGGTGTGGAAATGCTGGGCACGGGCCCCAGCCAGTGCAATGCTCTATCTTAAAATAAACATACAAAGAAGTTTCTGAGTTGAAGCTTCCTCAACAAAGAATTATTCTGGGGTTTTGGGATCATTGGAGTAGGGTGAAGTCTGGAAAGAGGGTGATTAATATTTCATCATAACATCTCTGGTGGTTTCCAAAGCAATGGATATGGGAGAAGGGAAGCTTTTTTGGAAGAAAAATGGTGCATATAAATGGCTCAGTAAAGTATGTGTTTTCACATTTTGCTGAGGGAAAAACATAGTGTACATTTTAGCAGAGAAAAGTGGATATTTAAATAATTTATCAAACTCCTTTCTTTAGGGAAAATGCAGAGTAGTAACATCTCCATAACTCTAGCAAGGAAACTTTGTTAGTTTTTATAAGTAGAAAAGCACCTAAAATAAGAAAGGCAGAAAAAGACAGTGGCAAAGTCACTGGCTGTGGGTGCTGGGGAGTCGCCTCCCCCCTGGGCCTCGTCCTTCCTGTGTGGAAAAGGGGGGCAGAGGCGCCGCCTGCGCTGTAGGGGGTCCAGGGACGCCTGGCTGCCGCGAGCCTCTGGAGCATCTCCGTGCAACTGCAGGGACCCCGCCCCGCGGCCTGGGCGTCTCTCCATGACAGGGCCTTCCTCCCCTTGCAGGTTCTGTGATCAGATTGGAAGTGATGACAGAAACATTCAACAAAATGGCTTATTGATGATCGACAGAGCTGTCCTGGCAACTGAGTGAGAGCTCACGGCCAGGTGTTTAAGGCCGTCGGCTTCACCCCTGAATCGGTCTGCAGGTGGATCGGGGTGCTTGGCCTTGGACCCCTACAGGGGCCCTGGGAGCCTGGGGAGGAGCCTCCACAGCTGCGGACGGGAACAGCCAGCGTTCCTGGTTCTGCTGGGCCAGGAATGAAACACAAACTCCGCGTCAGCAGAAGTGGCAAGATGAGCGCTGCAGTGTTTCTCTTAGCAGCTAATTGGTTTGTTGTCCTTGGGATGGGCTTCCAGATGCAGGCGGGGGAACCGCCCCCACATTACAGCCCCGAGGGAGATTTGCCAAGTGTAGGAGGGAGGGTGACTAAGGGGAAAATTAAATTGCTGTGAGAAACAGAATAAAGCTGCTCTTAAAATACAAGCAGTAAATTATCAGATTTGAGGATGATTTAATAATGCAGAGTAGTTTGGTATTTAGAATGGACTGAACATTGATATTATTAATTTGCGATGGTGCACCTTGGCTGAGCTGAAGCAAGGCCTCTGATGTCTCTGAGAGTGGAGTGGATCACAGGCTCCGCTGCAGAGCCTCTGGGAAACCCTGAACCAAGTGGCCACCGAGATGGAGAAACAGCTGATTAAAGGAATTCATACTATGGTGTTAATGGCTTCCTGTTTCCCAGAGTCATTTTGTTGTTCTGTTCCTGACTGCCTGAGGGAGATGTACTCTGAGTTGCTCAGCTTTCAGCCACCTGACTGTTAGATTGCTGGCCTTCTGGAGCTCACATTTTCTTTTTTCTTGGTTGACTCTCTCAGCTTGGTGAAGCACATCCTCTGGTAGTTTTTTGCATAACCATGTGTGAAAGCTACCTTACTTTTTGAGTTTCTTCAAGTCTAAAGTTAATTTAAAAAGACATTTGTAAGAATCATATCTTTTAGAAACTAAGAAATACTCTCTTAAGTAATGCCTGGATCAAAAACTAAATAAATGGTGAAAACACAGACTGTTGAGAGAACCCTGAACACTGTGTATCGGGCCGAGACCCAGCAGGAAGCAGGAGGCCGGGCAGCTGGTCCACGCGGGGATTTTAACCAACTGACAGTGCGCTGAGCTTTGGGCAGAGTTAAAGGGAACTGCGGGGGCAACAGGAAACTGTTGTTGGCCCCAGACTTGAGGGGCTCAGGTGAGGAAACAGTGTTGGGGGACCCAGGGAGAGCTGGGGGGGCAGCCACTGCCTCAGCTGGAATTGCCAGAACGACATGTCCTGCGGGTGCCTCCGCCGGCCACACGCGGCGAGAGCCACCAGCAAGACACCTGGAGAGCACAGGCCGGGAAGGGCCACCTGGGCAGGGGAAGGGGTAGGGGGCACGCTGCGCACGGAGGGAGGGAAACACCCCCCCCCAGCATCAGCAGGCACAGCTGAGGGTGACACCGGAGGAAAACTCAGAGCCTCAAACGCGTTTGTTTCAGAGATGAAAGAGAAAAGTCCAGAAATTATTGCCCATCTTAAAAATTAGAAAAAGAATTAAAAAATAGAACAAAGTAGGAAGAAGAAAATATTAAAGATAAAAGCAGGAATAAATGATGTCAAAAGCAAAACAATAGCGGAAAGGATGTGCAGATCCAAAAGCAGTTTTTTGGGAAAGGAAAAAATAATAATGTATAAATGAGTTAGAAATCTGATTAAAGAAAATAGGGAACAAAAGAAGTTACAATTAGAAATGAAAGGGGAGAACCATGTGTGTGGAAGACAATAGAGGAATCATAAAGGAATATTACTTATGACTCCATTTCCCAAATGCAACTTTATTTTCTTACAAAATTCAAATTGCCAAAAATGATCTAAGACATAAAAAACTTGAGGCACCTAACTTACTATAAAGAATAGTAAGATTAATGGTCAACAGCTGAAAACAAGAAATCAGGAGCAGATGGTTTCACAGCTGAGTATCTAACCTTTAGAGAACAGGTAATTCTGATGTTAATTAAATTATTCCAGGTCTTAGACAATAAGGCAAATCTCTTTAGTTCATTTAAAGAAGACACAATGGCATTAATACTGAATCCTGATAAAGAAGGGCAAAAAAAATAAAAGAGGGGGTGAATAATAGACAAATCTTAGGTATAAAGTTGCTAGAAATCTAAATAAGCTGATGAAAATAGAATCCTAACAATTGTTTAATGAATACTACATGATAGCAAGCAAGGTTTTTCCCAGAAATGAAAAGATGGATCAATGTTACAATAAATCGAAAACATAATTTATTACAGAAAAGAGAAAAAAATATCACACTGATCGTATCAATTGATGCTAAAATGCTATTTTCTAAAGCTAAGCAGAGCATGCTAATTAATCCTAGGCTAAGTGGATTAGAAGCAGTCTACTTAAATGACAATTTTAGAGACAGTCAAGTCCAACTCCTTTGAAATGGAGGTGCAGGGAAGAGAAGAGATTTACAATTAGGCAGAATTAAGGGCAGAGCAGGAAGAGAATCGGGGTGTCCTCCAACGTGGTGCACTACCTCGGGGCTAACAGGCTGTTCCCCGTGGGCTGGGCCGCGTCTCCACCACTGTGGGTTTATTTATTTTCACCAACGAGGAGTTGGAGACTCCGCGGCTCCATCTGGATGAGCAACTGGGTCCTTGCTGCCTGCTGGTCACCCGTCTCTGCCTCTCTAGTCCCTTCTGTACCATGTCTAGTCCCTTCTCTGCGCTCTCTGTCCCCCTGTGTACTCCCTAGTCCGTCCTAGTTTCTGTGACACTGTGGTGAGGGTCAGCCAGGGGTGGATGGAGCTACCCACCCGGCAAACACTAGTCCATCTTAATCCACTCCTGTGGTGTGGACCCGTTGTAAACAGGATCTTGTGAAGATTCATTTTTAGTTAAAGTGTGGCCAACTCAATCAGGATAGGTCTGAATCCTATTTCTGGGGCCCTGTGGAGAAGGTCCTGGGGAGAAGCCTGGAGCTGGAATCAGCAGGAGCTGGCAGACAAAGGAGAGGGCCTTGCATGTGACGAGAGCCGAGGGACCCATGGTTGCCAGCCAGCCAGAGGGCTGTGGCCGAGCCTGGGACGCAGCCAGCCCTGCCGCTCTGGAGCGCTGAGCCAATCCGTTTCTGCTGTTGAGCCAACCCATTGTGATATTGGCCACAGCGGCTGTGAAACCGTGATGTAGCTGCATTTTACAAAAGAGGAAACTGAGGCTAAAAAGTGGTAGCTATTGTGATCAGCGTCACACAGAAAATAAGTGTCAGATGTGGGGTTTGAATCTGAGTCTCTTGAATCCAAGCCCTGTGCTTCCTATACTGGTCCATGGATGCCTCTTCCTCCCCAGAGAATTCCAGAACACTGGCCGGACAGTGGTGGGAGCAGAGGAGGTAAAGCTTCCGGTTCTCCCGGCCGGAGATGTTGAGACCTGGACTCCAGGGAAGAACCCTGCCGCCCCGAGGGCAGGGGGCCGTGGGCTTGGGACCCCGCGCGCTCCAGCCTGCACCCCAGCACTGCTGTCCGCTGTGTGGGCAAGTGTGGACCACCCCTCTGCTCCCCACAGCGAGCTCCTTCTCCCCTGGACGGGGCGCCGCTCACCTCTCGGGGGTTCTGAGGGCCGAGTGGGCGCAGGTGGGCACAGCCTCTGGGGGGAAGCCTCAGTTAGCGCACATCCCCTCCCCAGAACAGGAAGACCCACTCCCCTCCAGGCCGGGCCACGAGGCTTCTCCGAGTCACATCTGGGCACATGGAGGGGAGGCGAGAGTGGAGGACGTGCTTCATGCCAATCCAAGGCCCTTCATTTTTAGGGAAAAAGCAAGCTTTTTAAAGAGTTTTATCTAAATGGCCTCATTTTTCTTACATTCTATTGCTGTGATCTCTGTTGGGTGGGCACTGTTTTCCCAGCCGGGTTTGGCTGGTTCAGGATAGGGGCCCCCAGCACCCCACACCGTCTCGGGCCCTGCCTGCGAGGCAGCGGCTTCGCTCTTTCTTCTGCAGGTGGCTCTGAAGACTTGACCAAAAATTGAAATGTGGACAGTTTATGCTAATGTGACTATTTCAGAATCATTCTTTCCCTTCAGCTTCAGTTCTCTCAGGGAATAACTTGGCAAGCAATAAAGTGGCAATTTTTACAGAAATTAGTAGCTCTAATCCTTTTATTCTAATCAAGATTTGCTACTACTAATCTCTCTCATTTACCAATGGGTCTTTTTGAAACTGAAGTCTAAGACATTTTACAGTTTGAGTTTAATGCCTGCTATTCTAAGAGTACATGATTACCAGCTACCAGTAATTAGTTTTAATTTCACGACTTCACAGCAAAATAATTTTCATGTTATTGTACATCATACATAGGTAATACTGCTATCGGTTAAAAGACTTAGTATTGCTTCAAAAGTTTAAAATTGTGAAATATGCCATATGCTAAGCATTATGTTTCTTCTAAGGCTATTTGCTGATAGTGAAATGGGTTTTTGCTGTGTGGAAGTTATGGAAATTTACACCTTACGTCATGATACATTCCACTTCCTTAGCTAAAACGTCTTTCATTATCTCTTTTGTAAAATGAATCTTTGGGCTCAAGAGAACAAAATCCATAGAAACTATGAATAAAGGAGAAATATTTCTTTTCACAGCCAGCCCCCACCCCCACCCCAACCTCCCACCTCAAACTGAGGGGAAACAATTTAGGAAAGAGGTTTTAGCACCTGCAAACTGCAGGGCTCCTTCTATGGACAAAAGCCTATACTTTCTTTGGAAGACTAAGCTAGGAGTTTGTAGACGATTACATTTCAAGTGTATTGTGTAAAGTAATTAATTACATCAAAGTACATATTCTGGGATTCTTTTAGCTTATTTGGAGCGTACATGCTCTCACTCACACACATATCCTGTTAGTTCTTCACCACTTTATAGATAGCTCGATGAGCTGCAGAGAAGGCTTCCCTGGGGAAGCGACTGGAATCCACTGACCACCACATCCGCCGGGGCCTTTGCGTGCTTTCTCCTGACAACCCTTAAGCTGTAGGGCTGTGTCTGTGATCTCCACTTTATAGGGCAGGAACCTGGGGAGGGCCACGTGACATAGCCACGTTCCCACCTGTGGAACTGGGAGGAGCTCGTCCCGCTGCCCCCTCTCTCAGGCGTGGACTGTGCACCTGTGAGCTCTTCTCCCTGGCCCGAGCAAGCACTCCTCAAAGCTCCGTGTGTAGCAAGAGCCTGGGGGGTCTGGAGCTATTTTCTGGGTTTCAGAAGCAGGTAGAAGCTGCATTGATGCAACTTTGGATGGCGCAGTTCTTTCGAGATCCTCCGGCTTTAACGTGTACAAGCCACTATCTGGACAGGTTCTCCAGTCAAGCCGTGAGAGGGGCGCACACACGCATATCCTAGGGCTTCAAGGAGTTCTGACGCTCATCCAGTTAGCGGGATGAAGAAATGCCTTTTTGAGCAGAGGAGTGCGGTGGAATTAGTGGAATTAGTGGCAAAGAAGATCAGCATGGAGTTCCCGTCCAAGGAAACCTTCCAACAAGGTACTTAGGGATGAAGGGTGGGGAATGTTCAGCAAAGAGCAAGCCTCCCCCTCACGGCGTTTGTGAACTCTTCCCCGAGCCCCTGACTGTGACCTCACGCTCTCCTTCAGACTCGGGCATCCGACCTGATCACTGCTGTTCCCCTTCATGTGTTCATCTTCTCTGGGCCTGACAGCTGCATTTATCTGGCTTGACTTTAAGAATAAAATGCCCCTCTCAATCACATTTCAGTCTCTCTCTACACATACTCCCACCTTGACCCTCCTAGAAAACTAGCACATCTCAGTCCTGGTGGTTTGAGCTCAGTCCTGGGATTTTACAGCTCAGCATAAGTCTCTGTGATGTGGCTTTCCCCAGCCCATCTCCAGTCCCACTGGAGAAACCCAGTGCATACGTGAAAACTAGCATTCAGAGACAGAAGTGGCTAATTTAATACCTCCGAGTTGTACACTGCTTTGAGAAAGGGAATAGCTGAAAATAAGATAAGCCAGACTGGGGAAGGATTTAATTGATGAATGAGAAGTTTGTTCTTAATTTTATTGAGCAAGAAGACAAAGAGGATTCACGAGCAGAGGGAAGTGTGAGCAGCATGGGGAAGGTGTGAGGAGCTGGGGCTTGTGTAGGAGCCTGGACGGGGACTAGCAGGAACCAGTGTTTGTGCTGTTTTAAGGGGAGTGGAGAGGAAGGGACAGGTTTTAGAGAAGTGAACTAAAACGGATAAGACCGAATGACCATTTGGGTGTTGGGAATGGGGTAGAGGGAAGATACATTTTAGCTTTCTCTTCCCTGTGAATCTCATAGGCCTCTTCTCACTTGCAACTTCAGAAACAGGAGACCTTCTAAAACATCTATCATTAAAAAAATAAATGTCAATCCAGATGCATCATTCAAGGTTCTCCAGAGAAACAGAACCAACAGGATATATGGGTATGTAGGATTTATTATAAGAAAGAGGCTTCCATGATTGTGACTGTGGGGACTGGCAAATCCGAATTCCACAAAGCAAGCCACAGGCTAGAAATTTCCGTAAAGGTAACAGTGAAGTCTTGAGTCTGAATTCCCTAGGGACACTAGCAGGCTTGAAATTCCAGTAAGAGTTATCTCCGAAACCCTCAGTTCTTGGTGTTAAACCTCCAACTGATCAGGTGAGACTTACCCACATCACAGAAGGTAATCTTTACTCAAGGTCAATGGATTGTAGATGCTGATCCTATCTGTGAACTATCTCCACAGTGACAACTAAGCAAGTGACCGACCAAACAACTGCACACCATAACCTAGGCAAGTTAACACATAAAATTAGCCATCACATCATAGTACTTAAAAGGATTGTGAATATTGTAAGATTTCTAAGTAAGTCAACCTATGATGTTTTCTTTTTTTCTGTCAACCAACTTCAGAAGGTTTCGCTTGGGTCATGTTTATCTACCTGGATTTCACTTCAGATGAAGCAAAGTCCATGTCCTCAGTCCTTATATTTTGCAGAACTCTACGACTGGGCAGAACATACTGGACTCTTGGCAACATTAACTCATGTGGACCAGGGAACGGCCCTTGGAACTAGAGATTACAAACAGTGCATATGCATTTACCCAATTTTGTATTCTACTAAGCCTTCATCACTGTATTTCACCTTCATTTAACAGACATTTGCCACTTTACTCATCTTTGGTCTTGTCCTTTAAGGAAGGCATGGGAAAAAAGAAATGTTATTAGAGTTTGGATAAGTCAATGTGATGGGGTGAGAGAGAACCAGTGCCTGAAGTTAGGTTGATAATATCTGTAGGTGCATTTATTCACCTCACATATACCTGTGAGCTATAGCTCTTTGCTCAGTACAAGCTACACAGAAGAGAAGAAGACACAGCCCCTGCTGTAGGGAACGTGCAGTCAATAAGCAGACATTTCCACAGACGATTATAAACCCTCTTCTGGAGCAATGCACGAGGCAGATGGGGGAGGAAGATGCAGGTTTATTGGAAGCTTCAGGCAGGAGGTAGGTTGAATGGGAACTCAGATCCTGAAGACGTAGAAGGAAGGGGCATTTTTGGTGAAAGGACTGGACTGCATGATGGCACAGAGACTTGAAAGCAAGTGAACTGGTAGAGAGAGGAAATCCTCGTGGTGTGATGTGGGAGTGTAGATGGGGGGCGTGAGAGGGCAGAAAGGGAGGCAGGAATTGAGGGGGCCTCTTTTGAGGTCGGCCTGCGAGGGCCCCGAACGCCATGCCGAGGAGTTGGGAGCTTCTGTGGAGGGTGAGAACCAGGGAGTGGGTAAAACCAGGGAGGGAGGGCTTTGCATCTCAGAACTCTGACTCGCCCTGGATCACGTGATTCCACAGCACCATTCCCTGCTTTTCTGCATCGCACACTTCTCCAAGGAAGTTGCAGTTTCTCTCCACGTCTTTACCTCCCATTTGCCCTTTAATCCACACCAGTCTGGCTTCTGTTCCTGCCACTTCAGTGAAATGGCTTCTGTTAGGATAACCAGATGGCCTCCCTGTTGTCGAGTCGAGTGTGTGCTCCTTCGTTGACTCGTTCTCTTCTATTTGGTGGCGACACTCCACGTGGGTGTCATCTTCCTTCTCGATGTACTTTCTTCTTGGCCCCTCTGAATGTATATTCCTCTGATTTTCCTTCCACCTCCAAGGCCTCTTCTCCTCAGATTCCTTTGCAGGCTTCCTCTCTCCCCAATTCCCAAATACAGGAGCACCCCAGTGTTCAGTCCTGAGCCCCCTTCCCTGCAACACTGAAAACCTCTTCCTAGGGGATTTCATCCAGTGCCCGGACTTCCGGTGTGCCGATGACTCCCGAATCCACGCCTGCAGCCCCCACAGGAGACTGAGTTCCAGCCTCCTCAGTCCTACTACCTCCTGGGCATTGTTCCAGGGCCTCTTCCTCCTTCACCCCCATGGAGCTCTGTACCTCAACCCGGGGCATCCCCGCCTCCTGCTCCCTCAATCCCAAACCTCGGGTCACCATCCTGCTTTCCTTCTCTGCCCCCTCGCCTCACAGCCTGCCCATTAGCACATCTGACTGCTCTGCCTTAAAAATACATCTCAAACCCTTCCTTTGCTCCATCTCTACTGCCAATGCCCGGCCCAGCTACCAGAGTCCCCTGAATGACCTATTTTCTAGAGCGTCTGGGCTTGTTACCACCCCAAATCCATTTTGTTCACAACAACGAGAGAAGTGTTTTCATGCATGAACTGGATTGTGGCATTTCCTTCCTTAATGGCTTTTCATGACTTCCCACTGCACTTGGAATAAAATCCCCAAATCCCACACATGACCAGTGAGGCCCAGTGTGACTAGGACGTGGCCTCTTCTCTGACCTTACCCCTCTTCTGCTCACATTTTCCATCCCGCAAGGCCTTCTTTCCTCCTCTCCCCTAAGGCCCTTACACCTACTGTTTTGTATGTCTGTAATGTTCTTCACCCTCTTTCCACATGGTGGATTCTCTCACAATTCAGCTCAAATTCTGTCTCTTCTGAGAGATATTTCCCAATCCCATGACCTAAAGGGAACTTCCTGTCACCTCCTGTAGTGTCGCCCTGCTTATTTCCTCCCTAGCATTTGTGAACTTGTTTACATGTTTATGTACTTATGTCTCCTCCCACCGAATGTCAGCTCCTTGGGGATGGGCTTTGGCCATCTCGCTCACCACACCGTCTTGTGCTAGACAAAGGCTTGCACACTGTAAGCTTTCGGTAAACTTTTTGTTGGATAAATGAATGAAAAGAATAATGGTGTACCACTCCACCTGTGCACCACGTCTTTAAGAGAAATGTCAGCACAGGATGGAGTTTCCCCCTTTCCCAGCCCCTGGCTCTTCCTGAGGTGAGTGAGCATGGTCTGGATGTGCTCCCATCCTGGGGGGCATGGAGAGCACCTGATAAGGTTCTCCTCTCCCT
>PVKY010000240.1:11937-61260 GCA_004027775.1 Bradypus variegatus | reverse complement strand
AGTGTGGAGGTTCCTCAGGAAGCTAAATATAGATTTGCCATATGACCCAGCTATTCCATTGCTAGGTATATACTCGCAGGAACTGAAACTTAAGACACAAACAGACATTTGTAAACCGATGTTTATTGCAGCATTATTCACAATTGCCAAGAGATGGAAGCAGCCCAAATGTCCATCAATGGATGAATGGATAAACAACCTGTGGTATATACACATGATGGAATATTATGCAGCTGTAAGACAGAACAAAGGCATGGATCATATAATAATGTGGATGAACCTTGAGGACATTATGTTGAGTGAAGTTAGCCAGAAACAAAAGGACAGATTCTGCATGGTTTCACTAATATGAACAGACATTAATGAACAAACTTTGGGAATTAAAAGCTGACAACACCGGCGACCAGGAGATAGAAAGAGGGTTGGGACCAGCCATTTGATGCTGAAGGACTACAGAATGTTCAGGATTGATTGTATAGATCCAGAAATAAATAGCATAATACTGTGTGATAGGAGCACAGAATGCAATTTTTCTTGTAGTAACCAATATGTTCAGGTGCTGATTGTGGTGATAAATGTACAGCTTTATGATGATACTATGAACAACTGATTGTACACTGTGGATAAATGTATGGTATGTGAATATAACTCCATAAAACTATAGGGAAATAAAAAAAATTAAAAAAATAAAAAAGCCAAAAGGAGGACTTTGAAAGCAGCTGAAAGAAGAGGCTCATCATGTGTAAGCAATTCTCAATAAGATCTGCAGCTGATTTTCTTCACACACAGTGGAAGAGTGAAAGAAAAGGACTACCAACCAAGAAGTCCATATCCAGCAATACTGTCCTTTATAAATGAAAGAGAAACTAAGGTAGTCTCAGATGTACAAAAACAGTAAATTCATTGCCCTAAAAGAAATCCTAAAGGGAGTTCTACAGGATGAAATGAAGGGACATGAGAGTAACTTGAATCTACATGAAGAAATAAAGAAAATTGGTAAAGGTAACTACATAGATGAATATAAATGACAGTATAAATGTATTGTTGTTTGAAAACCTATTTTTCCTCCTATCTAATTTGAAAGAGAACTGAGTGCACATAAATTTTCAAGTCGTGCTGAGTCTCGTCATTTATGAAGATACCATTTGTGTAACAACAATAGCTCAAAGGAGGAGAGAGAGCAGCTCACAGGAGCAAGGTATTTTCCATGCTATTGAAGTTAAGTTAAGATGTTAATCTGAGCTAGAGTTTTATATGTTAAAATGTTGGTTGTAATACACAGGAAACTATTTTAAAATAGATCAAAAAAGAAATTAAAAGGAAATTAAAATGGTACCTAGAAAATATCTATATAACCTCAAAGGAAGTGGTAATGGAGGAATAAAGGAACAAAAAAGACATAAGTTTTACAAAACAAATTAAAAAATGACAGCTGTAAATTCTACCTTACCAGTAATCACATTAAATCCACATAGTTAAATAATCCAACAAAATGACAGAAGTTGACAGAATGGATAAGAAAGCACCCTCCAACAGTATGCGGTCTACAGGAAACACACTTTAGATTCAAAGAGAAATAGATCCAGAGCTTGAAAGTAAAAGCACGAAAAAAATAAACCATGTAATCAGTAGTAATCAAAAGACAGCTGGGTATCTATATTAATATAGAAAATAGGCTTTAAAGTAAAAATTATTACTAGAGAAAAACGAGGATGTTTTGGTGAAATGATCAATCAGGAAGGCAGAACAATTATAAACATATAAGCTCCTAGAAACACAGACCCAACATGCATGAAGCAATAACGGACAGAATTTAAGGAAGAAAGAAACAATTCAACATTAAAATATTTGGAGACTTCAATGCCCCACTTTTAATAATGGATAGAACCATTAGAAAAAACAACAAGAAATATGTAAAAAATTAGATAACCCAGATGAATGGACAAATTCCTGGAAAGAAAAAAACTATCAAAACTCTTTCATGAAGTAATCGAAACGAAATAGAGAATCTGAATAGACCTATAACAAATAAATAGGTTTAAAACAATTCAACAAAGAAAAGCCCAGGCCTAAATGACTGCTGTGCTGAACTCTACAAACCTTTTACAGAAGAATGAACACCAATCCTTTACAAATTCTCCCAAAAAAATGGAAAAGGGGCAATACTTCCCAACTCAATCTATGAAGCCAGTATTACACAAAATCACACAAGCACATTCCTAGGAAAGGAAACTACACACCAATATCCCTTGTGAATACAATTGTAAAGATCCTCAACAAAACACCAGCAAACTGAACATAGCAACATGTACAAAGGAAAGACCGGCTCCCTGGTGTGGAATGCTTGGTTGCGATTGTTTTCTTGAATCGCGCTGCCTCCTTGCCTCCAGGGTTTCTAATGGGAAATCTGCATTCCTCTACCTGGGACTTCCTTGGACACCGCGTGTTGCTTTCTCTCGGCTTTCAGCACTCTCTCCCTGTCCTCAGCATTTGAAGCCTCAGATGTTGTGCCCGGACATGTTTCTTTTCATGTTTATCCTGTTTGGGTTTCATCAATCTTCCCGGTTTTGCGTGCACACATATTTTGATAAGTTTGGGAATTTTTCTGCCATTATCTTTGTCTTGTGACAGTTTCTCTCCTTCTTCTTTTTGGGACATCCATAATGCTTGAAGGTTCCCATAGTTCTCTGAGGCTATTTTTACTTTTTTTAAAAATTATTTTTTCCTTCTGCTCCTCGGCCTAATTCTTCTCATGTTCACTGATTCCTTCTTCTGCCAGTTTTGGTATGCTTTTGAAACCCTCTAAGGAAATTTTCAGTTCAGTTATTGTGCTCTTCTGTGTGAGCATTTCTGTTTGTTTCCCTTTTTTTGAGATATTCCTATTGTTCATACATTGTTTTCCTCATATCCTTTAGTTCCCTCTGTAATTTCCTTCTTCTCCTCGCCCACCCTGAGGGTCGTTTTTCTGAAGGCTTTGTCTGGTGTGTCCACAGTCTGTTCTTTAAAATTTCATAGGTCTTTATCCTCTTCCTTTGGATGGGCCATCAGTTCCTGACTCTCTGATTGTCTTGTAATCTTTTGTTGCAGATTGTGAATTTTAATATTTTCAAGTGTGAACTCTGGGACTTAGCCCCTGAGCTGTCTGATTCTTAATTTTGTATCCAGCTCGTGTTATGACAGAGATTTCCTTGAGTGCTGGAAGCTAAAAATCCAAACAAATCAAAACAAGCAAAACGCAGAGTTCCCAGTCGTTGCCAGTTGGCTTTGCGTCCGCTGCTGCGTTGGCGGGAACTGAGCTCGCCCATCTGGGAGGTCAGCGCGGGGGGGAGGGAAAGTGGGGCTTGTCCCCGCCCTCCCTGGGCTCCTGCTTGCTGGTGGCCTCAGGGATTCCCTGTCACAGGGACTCAGAGGCCCCTCTGCTCCTTGCCCTCTCCTGGCTGCTCTGTTGTATGCCCTGAGACGGGTCACACTTCCACAGGCTTCCTTGACATCACTGTTTCTTACCCTGCTTTTGGTGCCAACCTGCTCTGCCTGGACGGCAAATGCTGGGGGGCCAGGCCAGAGCTGAGGTTCCCGGCCCAGCTTCCAGACTTTCCCCAGTGGACTGACATGCACCCCACCGGGGCCGCTCTGCTCCCCCAGAACAGGCCAAGGACCCAGAGCGGGGGCCCAGGCAGCTCCACCTGGGCTGTTGAGGTGGGGGGTGGACAGCAAGGGCCCCGGGAGCTGCTCCGGTGGCTTCTGCAGCCGCTGCTTGGTTTCTCCCTCACCGGGTTCCTGCAGCCCTGCAGCTGCCTCCCGTGGTTCTGAGGAGGTCACTGCCTTCCACGTCCCCTGCTGCTTGTCTCTGGGGGCCTTGGAGCAGTGGCCGCCCTCAGCCGACCCAGCGACCCGAAGTGGCTGATCTGAAGCTGGGTCAGCACCAGTCACCCCTGAGTTCAGAGCGTCTTCACGGCCCACTCCCACCAGCAAGCCGAGCTGGGACCCGGGCTGCAAACCCCACTGGGGCGCCACGTGGCTGGGGTGGGGGCTGGCAGCCGCTGCCGGGGGTGACGCTCACGGATGGTTACCCCAATCTACCAGCGTCTCCTCCAGCTGCCCCTGAGGCTGCAGACCCTGGGGTCTCAAACGGTTCTTGCCGACAGTCCTGCCAGTTCAGCAGCTGTTGAGGAGGGACCCACTGCAGGGGCACCTGCTCTGCCACCTTCCCACCATCCTCTCCCCCTGACTTATTCTTGAACATTGCGGTTCTAAATGCATTTTAGAATCAGCTTCTTAATTTGACCCCAAAAAAGTTGAAATTTTATTGAAATCATACTCAATCCATAGATAAATTTTGGGAAAATTCACATATTTGCAATCTTGTCCTCCATAAATATAGTACATCTTTCTATTCCATGCATGCTTTCCATAATTTATATCAATTATGTTTTGTTTTTTGTATAGCAGTTCTGTGCATCTTCACTAAAATTATTCCTACATTCCTGATTTTTTACACAATTCTAAATAGCAGCTTTTATTAATTTTTATTCTATAGTTTTTCTTGATGATTCAGATATCTTGAAAGATTGACACAATAACACTAAGTGTAATAATTATTTGCAGATTCTTTTGTATTATTTTAGCACATAGTAGAAGTATAATTTCTAACTACCCAAGCCTTATAATATTTTAAATAATATTTTCCTTTCCTTATCCTACTGGCGAGGACTTCCAGTACAACGTTGGCTAGAAGTGGTGATTTCAAGCACGTTTAACTCACGTCTGATATGAGGGGAAATAATTCATCAGTCTGCCATGAAATGTGATCTTTACTGCACGTCTTTTTCCATATCACCTCAAGCAGATTTGGAAGGTTTAATTCTATTTCTAATTTACTGAGACAGTTTATTATTAACAGATATTAAGTTTTTAAAATGCTTTTTCTCTTTCCTGATAAGAGAACATTAAACTTACTTTGCATTTCTGGAACAAATGAAAGTGTTCTTAATACACTGTTCTTTTTATTTATTTATGGATTTATTTTGCTAAAATTTCTTCTAGGATTTGCATTTATGTGAATAATTGATATGGGCCTTTGGTTTTCTTTTCTTTTTTTGTTCTTATAAACTATCTTTATAAAACAAGTTTAAGATCCTTTCCCCTTTATTCTCAGGAAGAATTTATGAAAATTGCTCTTTCTTCTGCAAATATCAGGTAAAATTTTCTAGTGAAGTTACATGGCTTCTGTATGTGTGCATGTGTGTGTGTTTGCAAATTAATCATGGATTTAAGGATATTACTAGATATACAATTATTCTAAGCTTCTACTTTATGGGAGAATATTTTTATAAATGTACCGTTAACTATAGTCCATCATTTACAGTAGGCTTCACTGTGTTACATTCCTATATTTTTCCTTTAATCTTTATTCCAGTAACGTCTATATGACCTAAAACTCCCTTTTACCCATATTGACATATATAATTTAGTGCTGTTAATTACACTCATAATGTTGTCCTACTATTGCTGCCATCCATTAACAAAATTTTGAAATCTACCCCAATAGAAATGATATAAAATTTAAGCATTAACTCCCCATTCCCTATCCTCAACCCAAGCCCTGGTAAGCTGTATTCTACACTCTGACTCCATGAGTTTGCTTATTACAAGTATTTCATGTCAGTGAAATCATACAATATTTTTTCTTTTGACTCTGGCTTACTTCACTCAACGTGACATCTTCAAGGTTAATTCATGTTGTAGCAGGCATCAAAACGTCATTCCTTCTTAATGCTGAATTAATATTCTATCCTATGTCTATACTACATTTAGTTTATCCTTTCGTCAGTTAGTGGGCACTGGGGTTGCTTCCACCTTTTAGCAATAGTGAATAATGCTGCTAAGGACATTGGTGTGCAAATATCTGTTTGAGTCCCTGCTTTCAATTCTTTCGGGTATATATCTAATAGTGGGATTGCCAGGTCTTCTGGTAGTTCTGTACTTAGCTTTCTGAGGAGCCACCAGACCGTCTTCCACAGTGGCTGCACCAGTTTGCATGCCCACCAACAATGAATGAGTGTTCTTGTTTTTCCACATCCTCTCCAACACTTATTTTCTGTCTGTTTGCTTTTGAACAGTATCCATTCTAGCGGGTGTGAAATGGTACCCATTGTGGTATTGATTTGCATTGCCCTAATAGCTAATGATGTTGAGCTTCTTTTCATGTGCTTTTTTAGCCATTTGTACTTCCTCTTTGGAGAAATAATTATTCCAATCTTTTGGCCATTTTTCATTGGGTTGTTAGTCTTTTTGTTGTTGAGTTGTAGGATTTCTTTCCCTTTTCTGGATATTAAACCCTTATCAGATATGTGATTTCCAAATGTTTTCTCCCAGTGAGTAGGTTGCCTTTTCACTTTCGTGATGAAGTCCTGTGATGCAGAAAGTTTTTAATTTTGATGCGATCCCATTTACCTATTTTTTCCTTTGTTGCTTATGCTTTGGGTATAAGTCCAAGAATCCATTGCCTGCCACAGGATCTTGAAAATGATTCCCTATGTTTTTTCTCCAGGAGCTTTATTTTCCTAGATCTTATATTTAGGTCTCTGATCCTTTTTGAGTTCACTTTTCTACCATGGTGTGGAATAGGGGTCCTCTTTCTTTTGCATGTGGGTATCTAGTTCTCCTACACCTTTTGCTGAAGACGCTGTTCTGTCCCAGCTGAGTAGACTTGGTGGCTTTGTCAAAAGGCAAGTGGCCACAGATGGGAGTGTCTACTTCTGAACTCTTCATTTGGTTACATTGGTCTATATGTCTATCCTTGTACAAGAACCTTGCTGTTTTTACCACTGTAGCTTTGTAACAAAGTCAGGAGATGAGAGTCCTCCAACTTCATTTCCCTTTTTCAAGATATATTTAGCTATTTGGAGCCCCTTACCCTTCCAAATAAATTTGATAATTGGCTTTTCCATTCCTGCAAAGTAGGCTGCTGGAATTTTAATTGGGATTGTGTTGAATCTGTAAATCATTTTGGGTAGCACTGACATTTTTGACAATATTTAGTCTTTCAATCCATGAGCATGGAATATCCTTCCATTTATTTAGGTCTTGTTGATTTCTTTTAGTAAAGTTTTGTAGTTTTCCATGTGCAAGTCCTTTACATCCTTGGTTAAATTTATTCAAGGTATTGATTCCTTTAGTTGCTATCGTAAATTGATTTTTTTCTTTATTTTCTCCAGATTGCTGATTACTGGCGTATAGAAACCCTACTGATTTTTGTGTGTTGATCTTGTACGCTGCCAGTTTGCTAAATTTATCAATAGCTCTGGGGGTTTTGTTGTGATTTTTCCAGGATTTCTACATGAATGACCATGTCACCTGCACATAGGGAGAGTTCCACTTCTTCCTTTCCAATTTAGGTGCCATTTATGTCTGTTTCTTGCCTAATTCATCTGGCAAGAACTTCCAGTACAATATTGAATGACAGTGGTGACAGTGGGCATCCTTGTCTTGTGGCCTTGGTCAAATTTATTCCTAAATATTTGATTCTTTTGGTTGGTATTGTAAACGGAATTTTTTATTGAGTTCCTCCTCATACTGCTCATTACTAGTGTGTAGAAACAATACTGATTTTTGCATGTTGATCTTGTACCCTGCCACTTTGCTGTATTCATTTATTAGCCCTAGTATCTTTGCTGTAGATTTTTTCAGGACTTTCTACATATAGGATTACGTCATCTGAAAACAGTGAAACTTTACTTCTTCCTCTGCAATTTGGATGCCTTTTATTTATTTTTCTTGACTAATTGCTGTAGCTACAACATCCCGCACGATGCTGAGTAACTATGGTGGCAATGGGCATCCTTGTCACTTTCACTCTTTCCCCATTGAGTGTGATGTCATCAGTGGCTTTTCCATCAAGTCCCTTTATCATATTCAGGAGGTTTCCTTCTATTCCTATTTTTCTAAATGTGTTTATCAAGAAAGAATGCTGGGGTCTGTCAAGTGTCTTTTCTGCGTCAATCAGGAAGATCATCTGGTTTTTTCCCTACATTTCATTAACGTGGTGTATTACATTCGATTTCCTTATGTCAAACCACTCTTGCATTCCCAGGATAAATCCCACTTGATCATGGTGTATAATTGTTTCAATGTGCTGTTGGATTTGATTTGCTAGTATTTTGCTGAGGATTTTTGCATCTGTATTCACAAGAATAATTGGTCTGTAGTTTTCAATTCCTGCAGTCTTTATCTGGCTTTGGTGTTAGGGTGATGTTGGCCTCATAGAATGATTTAGGGAGTTTTCCCTCATCTTGAATTTTTTGGAAGAGTTTGAGCAGGATTGGTAGTAACTTTTCTTTGAAAGTTTGGTAGAATTCACCTGTATAACTGGTCCTGGGTTTTTATTTGCTCGGAGTTATTTGATGACTGATTTAATCTCTTTGCTTATAATTGGTTTGTTGAGGTCTTCTATTTCTTCTAGAAGAAAAAAATAGGTTGTTTGTGGTTTCCTAGGAATTTGTCTATTTCATTTATTTTGTCTAACCTGTTGGCATACAATTGTTCATAGTACACTCTTATGATCCTTTTTATTTCTGTGGGGTCAGTAGTAATGTCCACCCTCTCATTTCTGATTTTCACATCTTTTCTCTGTCACTCTAAAGTTTTGTCAATTTTATTGATCTTTTCAAAGAACCAGGTTTTGGTTTGTTAATGGTCTATTTTTTTTTAATTCTCTATTACATTTATTTATGCTCTAATTTTTGTTACTTCTTTCCATCTGCTTGCTTTGAGTTTAGTTTGCTATTCTTTTTATATTTCCTCCTGGTGTACAGTTAGGTGTTCGATTTTAGCTCCTTTTTTAATGTAAGCATTTAGGGCTATTAATTTCCCTCCCAGTGCTTCCTTTGCTGCATCCCATCTCTTTTTCATTCATCTCAAGATATTTACTATATCCCTTGTGGTTTCTTCTTGACCCAGTTGTGGTTTAAGAGTGTGTTATTTAATTTCCATATATTTGTTGATTTTCCAGTTCTCAGTCTACTATTGATTTTCAGCTCCATTCCATTATGATCAGAGAAGATGCTTTGTATAATTTTAGTCTTTCTAAATTTATTGAGACTTTTCTGTGACCCAAAATGTGGTCTATCCTGGAGAATGATCCATCTGCACTACAGATGAACATGTATCCTGCTGTTTGGAGGATCAGTGTTTTGTATATATCTGATAGGCTTATTTCATTTATCATATTATTCAAGTTCTGTGTTCCTTTATTGATCTTCTTTCCAGATGTTCTACCTATTGATGAGAGTTTGTGTTAAAGTTTCCGACACTTACTGCAGAGTTATATGTTTCTCCCTTCACTTTTGCCAGCGTTTGCCTCATGTATTTTGAGGCACCGTGGTTAGGTTCATAAATATTTATGATTATTATTTCTTATTGATGGATTGACCCTTTTATTAAATATAATGTCCTTCTTTGACTCATAACAACTTTTGACTTAAGGTCTATTTTGCCTGATATCTGCATAGCTACCACAGGTCTTTTCATTTTTAGTTGCTATTTGCACAGATTATCTTTTTCCATGCTTTCACTTTCAACCTATTTGTGTCTTTAGGTCTAAAGTGAGCTTCTTGTAAAGAACATATCATTGGATTGTGCTTTTTTAATCCATTCTGCAAATCTGTGTCTTTTGATTGGTGAGTTTAATCCATTAACATTAAGTGTTACTATTGTAAAGGCAGTGCTTACTTTAGCCATTGTGTCATTTGGCTTTCATATGCCATAGACCTCCCCTTTTTTTTGCCCCTCTTCTCCTTTCTTGCACCCTCTGTTTCTGTATATTTAATATTTTGTGATTTATCTGTCTGATCCCTTTCTCATTTCTGTTTCTGTGTTTATTTAAACACTTTCTTTGTGTTTCTCCTGGAGTTTCTATTACACAATCTAAGTCTATAACCTACTAATTTTGAAAAGACACCAACTTAGCTTTGGTAGTGAACACATTCTCTGCTTACATATAGTCCTCCATTCCCCCTTTCTATGTTGTTTCTGTTTCACATAACCTCTTTATGTTTTGTATGTCTATTATCAGGAAATATTATTTCTCCTGTGCAATTGTATTATGACTCACATAGGAATTAAGCAGTAGAGTTATATATTGAGGAAACAGTACTATGGGGTTTTGCATTTAACTTTTTAGACTTAAGGCAAAGATGAATCCATGCACAAGGTGATTTGACAGTAACCAGATTTTGGTTACCAGATTTTTGGTAACTCTTTACCAACATCTGATGGAAAATACATTTCTCTAAGGTATATTTATTAAAGCAAAATCCAAAACAATGTATAAAATATGCTATTTCTGGCAAAATAAAAGCAAGGTATAAAATGTTAATTTGCTCTTGTTTTTGCTTGCATATAGAAACTCTGGGAGGAGATGTAAAAATTATTAGAATTATCTGTCTGTGGGAGTGGGGGACCAGGACAGAGGGGAACTGGAGTGAAACTGGCCAGGCTGTGTGGATCAGGGGTATGCGTTACCCCCAGCCAGGCTGCATGAATCAGGGTACGCACTCTCCTATGGCTGCGTGAATCAGGCGTAAGCACTGCCCCACGGCCAGGCTGTGTGGATCAGGGGTACACGTTGTCCCAAGGCGAGGCTGCGTGAATCAGGGGTACGCACTGCCCCACGGCCAGGCTGCGTGGATCAGGGGTACACGCTGTCCCACGGCCAGGCTGCGTGAATCAGGGGTACGCTCTGCCCCACAGCCAGGCTGTGTGAATCGAGTATGCACTGTCCCGCATCCAGGCTGCGTGAATCAGGGGTACACGCTGTCCCATGTCCAGGCTGCGTGAATCAGGGGTACATGCTGTCCCACAGCCAGTCTGCGTGAATCAGGGGTACGCACTGTCTGGCATCCAGGCTGCATGAATCCGGGGTACATGCTGCCCTGCAGCCTCCTCTGAGACTTCCTACAGGGCCTAGGCATAGATGGAGCATGAGCCCAATAGCCTCCAGTTCAAATCTGGACTCTGCCCCTGCACACACTTCCTCAGCCTTTCTCTGAAACAGCCGTACTATGGAAAATTCCCACTGCTTCTCCCAGCCCTCCGCACCATGCCCTCTTCCAATCTAAATCCGTACATTGAGGACCCGCCAGGAGCAGAATCCTTTCCCAGTCTGCAGGGCCAGCGCACCAACAAGACCGAGTGGGAGATCAGCCCGCAGGAGGTCCTAGGTGTCACTCCCCAGAAATCACAGCCAGGCTCGGCGCGCGCTGTCGGTGTGTGCGGAGACACCTGGGCCACGCCCACGTTTGTCATGGCAGCCAAGTCTACAATAGACTTTCAGACAGGAGCTGCTTGACGGACTCTGACCCACATGTGGCATAAGTACTGTCCGTGTTGGAAGGAAGCAGTCTTCTGTTTCACCCAGGGAGGCATCGGAAATGCAGGCTGTGGACGTGCCCCCCGGGGTTTCAGAACATGTGAGAAGGACTCGGGAATCGTGGAGACGGTAATAGCTTGCACCGCTTGTGATGTTCCTGTGCCGAGGGAACCCAGTGTCCATAAGCCTCGGGGTGCACAGATGCACATGGTATCACAATTCTCATTCATTCCCTCTGCCCCTCCATCCATGCACAGGACGGGAAGGAACTGGAGATCCTGGAAGCAGGTTGTGGGGGGGGGGGGGTTGGAGCAAGAAATGGCAAAGCCCTGGGAGGAGAATTCTGCTTCTGGAAATAGGCTGCAATTCAGAAGTCCAAAAACCCTCCACCTCTCTTCATCCTCCTTGACTCTTTGTTTTGTGTTCTCTTTATCCATTAAATTCCCATAGATGGCTATGATGCGGTCATGGATGGCGATCCTGGCATTGCCTCTGAAGAGTTCCAGAGACCACAGTGGAGAAACAAAAGCTCCAGGTCAGTGCCATCCAGTAGGCAGCTCTGAGCCACGGTGGCTACTGAGCACTGACATGTGTCCGGTGTAAAGGGAATGTGCTGCAAATAGAGAATGCACACTGGATTTTGAAGATTTAATGTGAAAAATAAGGCAAAGCATTTCATTAATACTTGTATATTGATTACATGTTAAAATGATAATACATTGGATATATGGGGTAAATAAAGTATATTATTGATGTTAATTTCATCTGCTTGTATTTACTTTTTTAATGTGTTTACCGGAAAATGTAAAATACATGAGTGATTTATAATAGCTAGATAGAAATGGGAAGATAGATTAGAGAGATGATAGATGAATAGGGAGGTAGAGAGAGAGAGATAGTAGAGACAGAGAGAAAGAAAGAGGGAGAGAGAAGAGAGAGAGGAGAGAAGAGAGGGAGGGAGAGGGAGAGGGAAAGAGCCGGGAGGGGGTGGGGGGAGAGTTAGCTCATCTCTCCCTCAGCTGCTTGGGCCTTGGGCCCGGGTTTTTGTGGTGGCGATGGTTCTAAATAACCCTGACCGTGTGACTAAATTCCCTTTGCCTCAGTTCCCTTCTCTGTAATATGAAGATAGCAACAGAAAATGCAGTTTTAGTACTGTTGTGAAGATGTAACATCCAGGGCCCTGTTTGTTTTTATTGTAAGGTGAAGTCCAAATTCCTTTTCACAGCACTCAAGGTACTCAGTATTTTGCGGACAATTATTTCCTCTACTTCTTGTCTCTAGCTCTCCTCATCCTTCCACTCTTCTTGGATTCCAGCCAAATGGACCTCACGTTATCACAGTGAGCCCCGTTTCACCCCAGCCCCCCAATTTATCCCAAGTTCATTTCCCTGTCTCGGGCAATATTAAAAATAATAAATCACCCATTTGAGAGTCATCTGAGATTTCTTGTCCTCTTCCTTGTCCTTCTCTTGTCCTCTTTCCTCACATCCTAACCATGGCCTGCCAATTCTAATTCCAAATATATCCCGGCTTTGCCATCTTCGCTCCATCCCACTTCCCAGGCTATTTCTTATTTGGGATCCTTACTCCAGTCTTCCTCCTTCTGCCCATCCCTGCCAGAGTTGATCCTTTGAAAGCACAAATTGGATCATTACTTTCCCTTTCTTACAAGTTTCCAGTGACCTGTCATTGAACTTGGAATAAAATTTGTACTCTTTATCCATTGCCTTAAATGGCTGGACTCTTGATTACCTTTCCAGCCTCCTCTGGGATTAATGTCCCCCTGGCCCACTCTCTCAGGGCCCAGCTGGCCTTCGTGGTGATTCCTGAGTCCTGTCTCGGGGCCTTTGTCCCTCCTGCTGCATTGCCTGAAGTCACTTTCTTTGCCTTTTTACTTGACAGGTTCTTTCTCTTGATTCCACTCTCTGCCCAAATGTCACCTCCTCAGAGAGACCTTTCCTGGCTGATCCACCTTTCTATAAGTGGCTTTTTGCTCACCTCCATTCATTCACTGTTAAAAACTTCAGAGCAGTTACTACTCTGAAATCACCTTATCTGTCTACATCTCAGTCTGTCTTCTTCCCTCCCAAGGACATAACAATAAGACCGAATGCCTTGTCTGACTGGTGACCATTTCATGCTGAGGACACAATGGGTGCTCAATGAACAGGTTCTAGATGGACAGATGGACGAGCAGATGGATGGATGGACGGACGGATGGATAGATGGATGGATGGATGGACGTATGGACAGATAGACAGACAGACGGATGGATGGACGGATGGATGGATGAATTCTGAACCTTTGGCCATGCTGATTCCTCTCTCAGACTCTCATCCATCTTTTGCCCACTCTGAGGTATGATATACTTGTAACTCTCCTCCCAAAACACAGCTCAAGCATTAATCTCTACACCCCCTTGCAAGCCTGTGTGAGTCAACTGTGATTCCACAGGACCCCGAGCTCAGAGCTGTCACTGTGGAACACTTCCACGTAATTGTTTGTATCTGCCTCCCCTCCTACACCGCGAATTCCTCTGAATTCCTCCAGGGTGAGAGCCACGTCTCTTACCTTTGAATTCTCGTTGCTCATACCTGGCAACATAGTGAGGGGGAAAAGAAAATGACAGGTGTCACATGACTTGGGTTCAAATCTATTACCTTGCTAACTGGTTGTCTTTGAAGGCAAGTCACAACACTTGAGATTCTCCGTGTCCTTACCTATCCAGTGGAAGCTTCTCAGTTTAATTTCTTTAGGAATTATTTCACGTTTGATAAATATGTATATATGTATTCTTTTGTTTTTGCACAAATTAAAACATAGTATCCCTATTGGTCTACTCCCTCCTTCTTTCACTTAACAGTTTTTTTTAAATAATTTAATTTAGAGATTTTCTCATATTAGCTATAGAAAACTGCCTCGTTCTTTTTGGTGTCTGCATAATACTTGATTGTATGAATTATTATAATTATTAACTGGTTCCCTATTGAAGGGCATTTAAATTATTTTCACTCTTCTATAATACCAAAACAAAGATACTTCAATTAATAGCCTTGAATATGTATGTGACCAACCCATGGCAAAATTATCTGTAAGATAAAATTCCATAAGTAGAATTATTCAAACAAAAGGTATATCCATTTTTCATTTGGATATATGATACTAAATTATTCTCCATGGGTTGTACTGTTTAAACTCCTATCAACAATTCTTGAGAGAGTATTCTTCTGCATACTTTCACCAACATGGTATGATACCGAATATTTTGATCTTTAACAATCTGATAAAGAAGAAAAGTTATATAATTTCTATTTGCATTTTTCTTGCCATGAGTAAAGTTGAATATATCTCCACATATCAAAGAGCCATTAATATATACTTTTTTCCTATGAATTATCCAATGATACCATTTTTCATTAATCTACTTGATTGTTGGTCTTTTCTTACGATACATAAAAATTCTTTATATATAAAGGGCATAACTGCATCCATGATGTCTATGCAAATATTTTTCTGTTTTCCTATTTTTCATGTAGTGAAATTTGTGACTTCTGGATTTTTTTTTACTTATAAAGGCCTTCCCATGCTAAGATTTATTTTAATCCTCCAATGATTTCTTGTAATATGAGATTTCACTTTTTATGGCTAAATCTGGGATCCATCTATAATTCATTTTATTGTAAGTTGTAAAAGAGACATCAGCATTATTTTTTCCAGATGGTTACCCAGTTGTCCCTACACTATTTATGGAATAATTCTTTCTGTTCCAGAGTTATAATTTTCAAGATTATTGTGGTGTAAGCTACAAAGTTAAATGGATCCAGCTATTTCTGAAATTCCCTTTGTTGTGGTACTTTCCCCATATTCTCAGAAATGTTCTGAAGTCAAAGTCAGTGTCAGCCTTCCAAGAGCTAGGTGCTCGGTGAATGTCATCTGCTGTCGGAAGTCTGTTAAGTCTCTCCGTCTGTCTCGACGCGTGGCTCCGTGCCTCCGCGTGTGCAGTGAAGACCGGCGCCGGCTCAACCGCTCTGCGCTTCGGGGGCAGCTGCTCACCGGCGCGAGCTCTGGGGAGTCACCTAAGCGCCCACCCGAGCGGCCTGTGGGGAATCCCGGAGGGCGGCCTCGGGGCTGGGCAGGCGCTTGCCGCCTTTGCTTGCGGAGCCGGGGACCGCGGGGCAGGGGCCCCGGAGCCTGCGAGGCGTGAGCAGGGCGCGAAGTCCGGACCAAGGCCCCGGCCCAGGCCGCCCTGCTGCGGAGGGCGCGGCTCCCGGGGCACCGGGTCTCTCGCTGCCGTCTGCCCAGGGCTGGGCCAGCAGCCCTCTGACCCGGTCCCGGGCTCCGCTGCCCGCCGAGTCCCAGGGGATTCTGGAACAGCTGCGGCTCACCAGCTGCCGGAGATTAGATTCCGTGGTTCCTTGGTGCGCCCCTTAATGCAATTTCTTATCTCCCGTTTCCTGATTCGCTTTGTGGTGTGCCGGGCTCCCAGCTCGTTATGAAAGCAGCTAGAGCTCAGCCACACTGGTTCAAGTGTCTGCGGGAGGCCCGATGGAGGTGCCCAGGGAGAAGAGCTTCTGGAGCTCCTGAAAAGTTGGGGACCAGAAATACAGACTCTGGAATCCGTGGCACGAGGTGATGCTTGGCGGGACGGATACGCTCTGGAGATAATTTAAAGAACATGAAACAGACGGAGATTAGAGCCTTGAAGACCACCAAAAGGAAAGCGCGTGCCGAGCACCTGCAAGACATCGAAATGAGAGATGGAAACTGCGGTGGCCGCTCCAGAGGGAACAGAGCAGGAGCGCAGGAAGGACAGCACCGCAGAGGGCCGCGGGTGGAAAGACGAGGGCTGCGGGA
Source organism: Bradypus variegatus (assembly GCA_004027775.1). Lineage (NCBI taxonomy): Eukaryota > Metazoa > Chordata > Mammalia > Pilosa > Bradypodidae > Bradypus > Bradypus variegatus. The sequence continues at coordinate 45,038 of PVKY010000240.1, read as the reverse complement.
GCCGAGCCGAGCGAGGGGAGAGGGGGCATGTCGGATACGGATTCCCCGTGGGATCTGGGAATACGGTTCAGGTCGCATCCAAGTGATGGTTCCATCAACCCCATGAAACAGGTAGCAGAGGACATCCGGGCAGAGCATCCGTGAGCACAGAAGCTTGGGGATGGGAGTGCGTGGTGGGAGGGGTTGACGCAGGGAGAGAAGTGACTTCTGAGGGGCTCAGCCTGTGGATGGTGGGACAGAGAGGAGGATGCACACGAGGGAGTAGAGAGGAAAAGGAAATTACCTTAAAATATTGAATTTTAGTAATCAAATCCAAATCAGTGCAGAGGAACACTGAGGGCAGGTGGTATTCTGGAACTTGTTAATGCTACAAAGAGCACTGATTTTTAACCCAGCAAACACAGTTTCCATATGATGCTTTTTGCATAGAACTATCTCATAACACAATCATAGATTTTTTTATTTGAGTTCTATTCCTAACTAGCATAGCTTTCTCTTATCAACTTCTCGTTGTCAGTATGGTAGGCTTCATTTTTATTAGTGGGTCAATTTATTAAATATATGCTCATCTTTCAAGTGTTTCAGCTGCTGTTCAAGCCTCTCCTCTATTAAATAGAGCCCACATCTAAGGTGACAATGTGTTATTAGTGGAAAATAGAGGGATTTTTAAAATAAATCCTGAGCTCCATCTGGGCTCAAGGACTTATGAGTAGGTAACTTTGGACTAGTCATTTAAAACCTACAAGTCTCAACATCTTTATGCATAAATGAGGAGCAAAAATCAATTTCAGTTTTGAAGGATTGTTAGAAGGCCTAAACGAGACACGAATGTGAAAAATGCTTGGTGAACTGTGAAGTGTTATATCTAATTCCCTTGAGTTTATAATCTCATCAGTCACCATAGCTTGAAAAGAGAATTTACATTCCATCTGTGTCTATGTCTTTGTCCTTTGAGCTTCACTCGTAACTTTTGCAAGAATAAATTACGAGCCCTTGCACTGCTGGCCCCTCGTAGTCACACCACGCCCCTCAGCTGCCTGCTTTCAAAGATACAGGGGAAAATTCTGCTGCTTCCATCTGGGGGTTTCTCCTCACCTACGGGCTGTTTCTGTGCTTAGTCCTCTTGTTGCAGTTGAAGTGAAATGGGCAGAGACTGTGCCTCATGACATCAGAACACGCTTTCTGCTCTGGGTTGTAAGGATGTGTCATAATCTTCATCCCCCCGACTCATAGATCAGACTCACTGTGACTAAAACCTTTCCTTTTCTAAAACCGTGTTCGTTAGGAAGACAATGGTTATCATTGACCACTTTCTGTCTAAAGTCTGTGTGTTTCCATGTTTTATGCAGTTTGTCACATTTTCATCCCTTCAACAATTTTATGTGTTAGCTACTATTTTAATATCCACATAACAGATGAGGTGTCCAGAGCTCAGAGATGTTGCATGTTTTCCTCGAGGCCACACAGTGGGCAGGCAACTGAGTAAGATTCACTTGTGCTCTTCCCTGACTGCAAGACTGGACAGCGAGAGATTAGTAAAGCACATACAGATGATTTGAAACATCATAAACACAGCAATGTTTAGTTGCAAGCACAGAGTCTTTGGAGTAAAAGTGAGATTAAAATCCACTATTTGTGACTAAAGAGTAGTCTGAACTTGGGCAAATTTGTTTACCCTCTCTGACCCTACAATACTTATCTACAAAATGAAGCTAATGTCTTCTAACTTGTAGGTCCTTTCTTGTCTGAAAATTCTATAATTCTGTGTTTCTTTGGGCTATGTTGAATTTTTAACACCTGGAGAAATCAATAGCAGAGGCAGCCAGCTATTAGGTAGCTGAACATCACTATTATCTTTCATTTTAAGAGTAAATAATATGCAAGGTAGCTAGAAAATTTCTGGCACAATAAGTGGCAGGCCTGCTATGTTTTTTCCCCAGGTGTGTCACAGCCCTCAGAAGTTACCCTAGGATCATATAATGTGCTCAGAAGGGCCTGAAAACTGGAGAACATATTAGGGAAACACTAACTGGTTACTATAACAAATATAGCCCCAATTTCAGCAATTTAACAAAATAGTTTTCCTTTCAAATTATAGTCCAGGGCCCCCCTTTGTTTAGAGAACAACTTTCCTCCACATTCACTCACGACCGGGCTCCTCCCGTCTCACATCTCCCCTCGGGCGCGTCACTTTGAGTCGTGGCTTGTGGAAGGGAAACGGGTGGCCTGGGGGTGGGTGCGCGGCTCCCGGTCAGCAGTGGTTGCTTCTGTTGTCCTTGGATGCGGTGACTGGGAGACCCAGGCCCCTTCTGGCGGTGGCTCCCCCAGTGCCAAGCCCCTCCGAGCCCTCCGAGCTGCCACCTGGCTGGAGGAGGAACGTGGGGCATGGGGGGCTCAGATCCCCCTGCCCCCTTTCTGCTGCCTAAAGGCCGTTCCTAATCGCAAGAGGGGCTGGGAAATGAGGTCCCTCTGTGGAAAGGAAGACAGGGACACACAGGTCTCGGAAAGCAGGTGCAGCTTCTGTCATCGGATGTGCTACTCTCAATTTTCTGATGAGAAAATGGAGGCTCAGAGAGATGAGATAACTTGTCCAAACCACGCAGCTTGTAAATGATAGAACTGAGCCTTGGAGCCATGTATATCTGACTCTTAAATGAAAAAGACAAACCAGAAAGCGGTTGGTAGGTGGGCCAAGGCTCTGCAGGCTAAGACACATGTAGGGTTGTCAGATTTAGAAAATAAAAGTACAAAAACCTAAATTAAATTTGAATATCAGATAAACAACACACAATTTTCAGTATGAGTATGTCTTATACAATAATTTACCTGACAAACCTGCTTGAAGGAAATGTCACAATCACAAATATCTACAAAGAAGACATGAAGATGGATGCACAAAACGTGTACCCAACACCCAAGTGAAGATAATGCTTGAAAAGTGCAATGCTCTCTGTGGCGCAGTACAGAAAAGAATTGCCCATGAACGGGAACTGCTCTTCACCTGCGCCCCTGGCCAAGAAAAGTGTGGGGTGGTCCTTGCCTAGGAAGGGGCTGAGCACACCCATGGCTCATTTTTTTCTTTCTGGGAAACATTTGGATTTGACCTCTGACCTAGGGTGTTATTCTGAAAAAGTGCTAGGGTGTTGGGTGTGGCATCAGTGAAGTGCTAGAGATAACTGTTCTGAGATGCCCTAGGTTTAAAAGGAAGCCCTTAGTACTATCAAAAAACAAATTAGATGTTTAAAGTCTGTAAAACATAAGTTTTATCACAAAATAACTGAAAGGACTTAATGGTTATTTTTGCTCACAGCTTTTCCATAAGTTACCACTTAGTACACCTGGCCCAGGTGCCATCAGCTTTTCCAGTCCCACATTTATTGTTTCAGACTCAGGGCAATGTGTCCGGTACACTGTGAGGCCCGGAGACAACCCCAGGACACATTTCCAGTCAGATGAGACTCGCGTGGGTTTTTGCGTCCTAATCAGCCCGTCTCCATAAGGGTAAGTGAGTAACTGTCGTCCCGGCACCTCCTCTTTCCCCAGCCCCAACACCCATAAACAAAGTAACAGCCGATGTTACATGGTTTGTGGGCTCCACCATGAGATAAAGAAGGGGATGGGTCTAAACACAGAAGCTGAAGGCTCTGTCCTTTGTCCTTTGCTGCTCTCCTTATAAAGGTCATCTGAAACTTCTACTTTATCTGCAAGTTAAAAATTGTTGGTGAGCCTTTTGTTACGTTTTGTCTCCACTTTTTGTTCTTGTATTTTAAAATACAAGAGCCAGAATGGGAGGACACTCTCGAATCCCCTGCAGTGGAGTAAAACAGGCCTTTGTCTTTTCATTAGATCTGATTAAACAATGATTCCCAGTCATCACAGATTGTTCCACCAAGCCCCAGGGCTCTCTAACAATTTGCTCAGTGTGTTTTCCAGTACTTAGAAACTCTACATGAGTTTTCCATTCTGAACCACTGGGGTGATTCATCTGTGTATTTTAGCGACAGCTCGGAAACAGGAGGAGACAAGGTGCAAAGTCAGGGATGTTGGGAGTGGGAGAGTGGAAAGCACCAGACAAAATGCCAGAGTCATCCTTGCTTGCAGAAGAGCAAACTTTTGGTCAGAAAATATATATTTCTGACCTAAATTTGATCATGTAAAAAGAAGACGTTTCAATCTTGATTTGAAGACAGTCTATTTGCAGAAGAGCTGGTGTGGGAAGTTGAGTTCACTTCGTCAGTCTCATTGGATAATTTCAGTCAAGGTTGCCTTAATAAATCTTTCTTAAAATGATTAACAAACCTGAAGATCTCAGCTTTGCCTCTTTCACCTGTTTGGGTTCATGCTGCTTTATCAAACTAGCTCATCCAAGTGTACTTCCTTTTGACAAATGGAGAACTGTTTATTCTAGAGGTAGCTTAAGAAGCACCTCAGACTTCCGCGGGTGTGAGCGGAATAAGGCTGTTTGAAACAGGTGCCCTGCTAACTTCCGGGACCTATATTTTAATTTTGTCTCCTTATGACAATTATTTACCGATGGGCAAACTGGGTGTCTACCATATAAAAATTAAAATAAATGACTCTGAAGTATCCAACATGCCTCCTGAATGTCATCAGTGGGTGGTTAAAGCTGGTGACAATTGGCAGGGTCAATGGAAGTCTTCTGGGCAGGATGGGAGATGATTTTCGAGCATGACTCTCTGAAAAACAGTGGCCACAATGGTTGGCCCTTTGCATTATTGTCCTTCCCCGTGCGCTGTGCTCTCAGGGACGCTGCTCTGTGGTCTCGGGAGGACCTGCCCGTGGGTTCCAACCACAGTCCCTCTCAGACTTGCCAAAGGACCCTGCAGATCTGTGCAGAGACTAGTGAAAAGTGGCTCCATTTTGGAGCCAGTCTCTGCTCGACGTGCTTATGGCCGTGTGGTCTGGACTCTGGCTGACGGTTCCCTCCGCTGCTGAAACTCCGGTGAGGAGTGAGGACCCTCGTAAACAGCCAAGTGACGCTAGCAAAGTGCCTGGCACGTCGGAGACCCTGGCAAACTTTTGTGGTTTAAATTTACTAACGTGCTTCAGAATTTATAGAGCTGCTAATGCACTACTTCTGCTCACCACAAGTTTGCATAACCGTTTGAGCACTGCCTTGCAGACCATAATGGAAAATTAGAGGAAAGGTATTAGATGAAATCATGGAGAAAGATAAAAGAAAACAAAAACGCAACCATCAAAGTAACAAAATGTTCATAGACAGCTCTTATTTCTGGAAATATTTAAAAAAAGATATAATGGAAAAAAACAACCTCTCAATTAAAACAGAGTGAGAATGAAGGATACAATCTTAGGATGAAGGAACATCCTAAGAGTGAAGGATGAATGTCTATAATACTTTTTTAATGTGCAGCTGAGTTTGTGAAAGAAGCAAGGAAAATTCCCAAAGGCCAAAAATAAAGAAAGAGCCAAAAATTAGAGTGGTGCATTGTTTGCTGGGCCCAAGGCTTTGCTTTACCATCTGCTGACATGATTAATCTAGACCCCCGAGATGCAACACCACGAGGAAAAGGAGAATCTCGCAGTGTTCGCACTGACTGTCACGTGTCAGGAATCTCGCATGACTAAAATCTGACGGGAGGGTGGAGTAGAACATATCTACCCACAGTTAGACAGTCACGAGAATTTTCTACCTTGAGTTGGTGTCTTGGAAGCAGAAAACATCTCTTCTGAGAACTCACAACAAAATATATAGAGTAGGGCCAGCAATCAGAGAACAAAGTGCTCCAAAGTCCTAATATTGGGGAGAATAGTAGTGAAATTGATCAACTACATATTTTACAAGATAAGTATGCAGGTTACCATTTTAAAAGTAACCACTGAAAGAACAGAAATAGAGGTCATAACTTCAAAACTAAATAGAGATGTACCAAATAGAATTTTTAAAATTGTTGATCAACTGTGAAAGAAAGGTCAGAAACAAAGAGAGAGAAAAGCATAGAGAAAATAAAATATAGGATAGCAGGTATAGATTCAATTATATAAGTGATTGCAGGATATGAGTGAACCAAATTTTCCATCTACAAGACAAAGATTACAGAATTGGATTGCTAAAATTCAAATAATAAAACAATACAAAAGTAATTTAAATTATGGAAATAGAAATAAAAGTTTCAGTAGAATGGTGGAAGATAAAGTAAAGGAAGTTTCTCAGAAAGTAGAACAGAAATATAAAAGCAAGAAGATAATAGAAGAAAAGTAGGAAAATGAAAAGATATGTTTAGAAAGTTCAATATTCAAATAAGAGAAATTCTACAAAGTCAGAGAATAAAGAAATATAAGGGAGGCAAATATCAAGAAATATTTTACAACAATTTTCTAGCACTGAAGGACACATATTTCCAGAATAAAAGGTGCCATGTTTGCCCAGTATGTTGGATATAAAATGACTTATTCCAGGAAACATCACAACAAAATTTCAGAAAAATAGAGAAAAAGACAACATCTGTAAAGCATCCAAAGAGAAACAGCAGGTCATGTAAAGGATCAGTAATCAGAATGGCTTAGGATTTCTCACTAGAACTAAAAGAATAAAATGGAGCAATTCTTCAAAGTTCTGAAGAAATAGCTCCCCAAACAAACATCCCATCTTGGCTGGAGGTGGAAGTCCTCCAAACCACTGTTCTAAACCCTATCAAATTATCATTCAAATAAGAGAACAGAATAAAAACCTTCCCAAGCATATAAAGTATCAATTTTTTTCTTGATAATCATTTCTCAGGAACACCTGGAGTGTTCCATATAAAACAGGCAGTAAATTAACGAAGAGGAAGATGAAGAAACAAGGACAATAACAGGAAATCCTACAGAAGCCAGGGGCAAGAGGGTCCATAAGAAATGGAAAGCAATGGCCGAGGACAGAGTGTGCAGGGGCTGGAGGCCGGCCGGACCCACGGCAGCGGGAGCAGGGAGACCTCCAGAGAGGCCGACGGAAGGGCGGGCGTCAGAACCTAGCACGTGTGTCCACTGCCACCCTCCTTGCCCCACTTCACGTTACCTTTGTGCAATACAGCGCGAAAATGAAAATTATCATGACAAGAAATGGAGAAACAAACGGTCGTTCATGGTCTATGTGTACACAGAATATTCTAAGGAATCTACAGGTAGATTTTAATAAAACAGTTGGGCAATGTTGATGGATAAAACATCAATGCATAAAAATCCACTGAGGAGCCATCCTGCATCTGGGCCAACAGGGAAAGACCTTGCAAGTTGTCACTTCCACCCTCACCATAAGAAAAAGGCTGAACGCTGGAAACCAGCAACTCCTCTTGGATCCCTCAGAGAACTGAAGTCGGAGAGAAAGCACCACCGGGGAGTCTGGGTAGAGATGGTGAGAGAGGCACAGCCCCCGGGATCAGAGCCCATGGTGGGGGCGGGGTGGAGCTGGGTTGCTCACCGAGCACCTCGTGCCCCCCACGCTGGGGGGTGGCGTCCCTGGCAGGCCCAGCTCAGGCCGGCCCGACTGCCTCACCAAAGACCAACCCCACCTTCACTCTTGCGCTAAAAGTAAAACTACCAAATTATTTAAACTGTTGGAGAGCAGAAGCACTTCCAGAATGGAGTGAGGACCTTCAAAACCCACTTGTACTGGTTTGCGTGTATTGTGTCCCCCAGAAAAGGCCATGTTCTTTGATGCAATCTTGTGTGAGCAGATGTATTAGTGTTGATTAGATTGTAATTCTTTGAGTGTTTCCATGGAGATGTGCCCCACCCACCTGTGGGTGATAACACTGACTGGATAGTTTCCATGGAGGTGTGGCCCCGCCCATTCATAGGCCTTGATGGGTTTACTGGAGCCCCATAAAAGCTCATACAGAAGGAGGGAGCTTGCTACAGCCGAGAGGGACTCTGAAGAATGCACAGGAGCTGAGAGAGGAGTTGCAGATGAGAGACAGTTTGAAGACAGCCGTTGGAGCAAACTTGCTCCGGAGAAGCTAAGAGAGGACAAATGCCCCAAGAGCAACTGAGAGTGACATGTTTGAGGAACTGCAGCCTAGAGAGGAACACCCTGGGAGAAAGCCATCTGAAACCAGAACTTTGGAGCAGACACCAGCCACGTGCCTTCCCAGCTAACAGGGGTTTTCTGGACACCATTGGCCATCCTCCAGTGAAGGTGCCTGATTGCTGAAGTGTTACCTTGGACACTTTATGGCCTTAAGACTGTAACTGTGTAACCAGATAAACCCACTTTATAAAAGCCAGTCCATCTCTGGTGTTTTGCATTCCGGCAGCATTAGCAAACCAGAACACCATTTCTCCATAAAACTAATGAGATCCGGACTAAACTTTTGAAAATCAACTTTTTTCAGAAGGCTTACGAAAATCTGAGGAGCATTTGTGTAAGAATATGGCTTAATATCAGCAGGCACACTAAGTTCGGGGCATTTTAACTTGCCCTGTGCCCATTTCCAGCTCCACAACCCCTCGGTAGCCTTGGGAGCCAACAGCTGTGAAACAACAGCCCTGGAAACCCAGCAGCCTGGCAGGTCCCAGGGGACTCTGCCCAGGGTCCCATCCCCAGACAAAATCACAGCACGCCCATTCCCAGGGGCAGCCCGGGGCCTGGTGGGAACGCTTATTGGGTGCAGGGTCCCTGCAGGAGGTGACGGAGGCCTTGTTCCTGCAAAGCACTGATGGCGTTGGCAGCACAGCAGAGCACATACACCGCAGACACTGAGTCGTGTATTTGAAAGTGTTTAAAATGGGAAATGTTAGATTCTGTACACTAATATAATAAAAATTTAAGAAAACCATAGAACTGTATAACACAAGCAGTGAAACCTAATGTAAGCTATGGTCGATAGTTAACAGTATAATTACAATCATACTATTTACTATGTCATCACTCGTAACACATGTACTACATGCAGAGTGTTAACACCAGGGAAAACGGACTGTGTGAGGGTGTGCGGGGATCCTGCACTCACGACACACTTCTGCAAACCTACAACTTCTCTAAAATATCATGAGACAACTGGAATTTAGATGCTGATTTTACACTTGATTATAATAATCATTCTTTTAAAATACTTTAAATAAGCCATAAAATTGTTCAAAAAATAAACAAAAACTTTTCTAAAACTTAAAGAGATCAAAATTATAAAAGGAAACAATGCTTCACTTTACGGTTGAAAATTACAGCACCAGAAATAATAATCACTGGAGGACTCAACACCCAACTGAAGCTAGGGGAAGAAGGAATCCGTGAATTGTAGGGAGGTCAAATAAGAGTTTTCAATCTGAGGAACAAAGATAAAGAATGAAGATAAAAAGACGTCCAGAGATCTGTGGGGCAATGTCACGCAGGTGAACAGATGCCTAACGAGAGCTCCAGAAGCACCAGAGAAAAAGGGACAGAAAGCGCATTTGATAAAATAATAGCCAAAAGCTTCCCAAACTTGATGGGAAAAAGTGCATCTTCATTCCCAAGAAGCTCAACAAATTGAGTAGGATAAATTCAGGGAGATACACAGCAGATTCAGCATAGTCTGTATGGCTAAAGACAAATGGAGATCTTGAAAGTCACAACAGAGAACTGATCCACCACGTATAAGGGATCCTCAATAAAATTAATAGTTTACCCTTTTATCAGAAACTGTGGCGGTCAGAGGCAGCATGACATTTATCAAAGTGCAAAGATTGCCAAGACGTCTACATACAGCAAAACTGTCCTTTGAAAACAAAGGAGAAAATTTAGATAGTCATGTATGTACAAAAAGAGATCATTTGTCACTTGTCTCCAGTGGTCCTACCTTACAAGAAATACTAGAGGGAGCCCTTCGGAATGAAACGAAAGGCTGCCAGCCAGTGTTGCAAATCCACATGAAGAAACAAAGTGCTGGCAAAGGGAAGTACATAGAAACAGCAGTATAAATGGATCTTTCTGTTTGCAACTGAATTCAATTTATTTTAATACAATTTAAGATGACTATCCTAGTTAACTTTTGTTTGAGTCAAGGTATTTCTTTAAGTGTTTTCCTAATTTCGTAGTTGTTCAGTCATGTGCAGGGATTAGAAGTTATTTTTTACCTCTTCTATCACTTCCTTGCAACCAAATCTCTAGTGTTTATTGCAAGGGCACATGTGTGCACAGAAGACTAAAGTGTTTTTTTTTCCCATATTTCCTTTATAAAATCATCTTTTTGTCTGAATCATCACTTTTTGTTAACCCTAACCGTCCCCACCCAGGTGCTCCGTCCCTCTCAGAGCGAGGCCACTACCTTGCTGGCCCCAGCCCCCCCAGTTCTCCTGCTCACCATGCCCCGCAGAAGGCAGACGGGGTGTCAGCTTGGCATGTCTGAGAGTGAGCTGGGACATCCACCTCCCTTCCTTTTCCTCCCCCCGGGGGCCCCTGAGCCTGTGCCTGACCCAGCCCAGCCCTCGCTCGCTGCCCGTCCCAGGCTGAGTCTCGCCACGACGGCCACGGACCGTCCCAAGCGTGTCGGCGATAGCAGTGGCGTCGTGCTCTCTGTCATTTAATCCCGAATGAGGATGGGAAAGGCGAGCACCTCATGGGGAGCCCTGTAAAGGCCCCAGTAGATAGTAGTATTTGATAAGCATGTCCCGTGTGCCAGGCACCATTAGCTCGTGTAATCTGCAGCAACCCTGGGAGGGAGGTGTGTTGTCCTCCCCCCTTAAAGACAAGAACACTCAGGCACCGAGGCAGCAGACGCCCAGCCTGAGCCCACACAGGTTTCAGGGGTAAAAATGGCATTCAGAGACCACGCTTTCAACAGTTGACTGCATTTCATTTTACTAGAAAAGCGAACATTTATGAAATGGGACTTTCCTTTCCCTAGCTAAGGTTATTGGTATTAAAAGCCTCGTGAGCCATTCAAAATGCAGTCACTTTTCCTATATGTGTTTTTAAGCCAAATATTTTCTTTTTAAAATATTGGATGCCCTCCTATTACTTTTAGGCAGGGATTCAGAAAGAAAGGCAGTGGCCCGTTATTGATTCAAAGCGCTTATTAAGAATTGAGTGCTGATCGGGAATTGGAAGCATCATCAAGCCATTCAGCCTCCTAAAAATGTCGAGTCTGAATAATGCTCCTTTATGCTGCGGGAGTGCAGTGTGCAGAGAGCTCTGGGTTCGGGTTGTAGATGAAAGGACGTAACGTTTAGCCTCCAGTAGTTAAGGTCTGTGCTTCACATATCCGTGCACACTGGACGGTCAGATCGAGGCTGGAATTCCCAAGACGCCGAATCAGCTCCGGGCTTTGATTAGCCTTTGAAGCTTCGGTGGTGTCTGAAGCCTTCTGAACAGACAGGAGCGACCAACATGGAACTCAGTCAGTAGAAGTCAGGGGCCAGGGGGGCAGCGAACTGGAATTTGATTAGGTTTATTCTGTGTCCCGAGGGACTGGGGTTTGCTGGAAAGAGGACAAGAGGGCTGACACCCACAGCAGGTCTCTCCGCAAAGAGAAACGGCCTTTAAAATTCTCACAGACAGCCGTTTCCCTCCTCGGATTCTAAATCAATTATACTTAAAAGTAAAGTTATTTTCAGACATATTAGACCAAGAATGTTTATTCATCAGCTGCCCTTTTTGGGGAAGTTACTTGAGTTCCTGCACCATCAAAATGTGAGTGAAGAAACAGATGAAAGTGTGAAATAGCCGGGAGCCCAAATGAACTACATCACAGGGATTGAGTTGCAATCAAAGAGTCAGAGCTAGGACAGGAAATGAATGGGCTCCAAGAAACATGTCTTCAATATGAGAGTGAAATGGGACACAAGAAATAAACAGAATGAATAAGAAGCTGGAGGAGCTCAGTGACTTAGTGGCACAGTTAGGAAAACACAGTCTCCTTTCCCATCAAAAATAAAGAGCCAATTAGATGGTCTAGGAAAAACCAACCATCAACAGCAGCACCAGAAAAGTATGAGAAATATAAGAGAAGCACCACTCAACTGGGAAGCAGGCTGACACGTGGCACAGGGCAAGGCTCCCGGTAGACCGGACAGAAAGAATCTGTCCTTGGATGGAGAAACATGTTCCTTAAAGTGGCCCAAACCCTGACACTGAACCCACAGAAAAAGAACAAAATCTTGGCGGCTTTGCCATAAAGACCATTTAAACAGTCATAACTACATCAATGCTACTTGTTTGTCTTTAATTTTTAGAGAAAACAAAGCAGACAAACCTAGAAGACTTAAACATTTTTACAGATCTGACTCCAAATATCATTTAGAGCCAACAGAAGTTGGGAAGTGAAATGGAGTCACATGAGATGGAGGGAAACATAAGACACCAATAGCCTTTTGGGGAAACTTGAGGGAAAGTCAAGAGATGTTTGTCTTTTGATTTTTTCATGTCATAAAATTTGCATAATTAAATTTTTGGCTTATTTTAAAAATAAAGTCTAGTATTGTACAAGCATCTGAATGAATATAAACTTGGGCACATACATAAAAATTCAAAAGCATTGTCTCCTGAAGTATCTAAATCTGCAGGATCAAGAAATTTAAATTTAAATGCATGACTTAAAGTAACAAAGGCAATCAATTGTATTGGTTAGAATTAGACTTGCCTGCAAGTAGCAAAAACCCCAAATAACAGTGGTTTATACAAGAAGAAAATTCTGTTGCACTCTCTTATAAAAGTCTAGGAGAAGGCAGTCCAGGGCAGGTGTGTCAAGTCTGATTTACAGTCCTCAGGGAACCAGGTTCATTTGATTTTGTTGCTGTTTGGGTGTCATCCTTTACAAGTATTCTTCACAAGACCAAAATGGCTGCTTGAGCTCAGGAATCACGTCTGCATTCCAGCAAGCAGAAAGAAGGAAGGGATAGAGAACAGACAGGGGGTACACATCAATTGCTTTTAAGAAAAGTCTCTCCCTGGATGCTGGCACAATTTTTATGCTGAAATGTTATTGGGCAAGACTTGGTCTCATATCCTTACCCAGCTGCAAGAAAAGCTGAGAAATGTATTTATTCTGTTCACCTGACTTATAAGTGATGTGTGATGATATTTAGGGACAACTGGCAATACCTGTTTAACCAATAGACTAGAATAAAAACAAAATTTGGAAAAGAACTGAGAATGGATGATATAAGTGATATTCTCATCCTTTCTAGAAATGTCAGTGAAGCACGAATAAAGCTAATGACTCAAGAATTAGAAGTATGGAGGTGACCAACAGAAAACCTAAAAGCATAATTTCCTCTAGTACGTAGAACTTAGGGTAGAAAGGCAAGGGATTAATGTCTTTAATTAAAAGCACATCAACATATTTTGGAAGTAAACCTTGATAAATACAACAAAGAAAGAATTTATCAGCATTATCAAATGCTATAAACAGCTCAAATAAGAAAAACAGCCTTTGAAACTGATAAATGGGAAGTGGAATAACAAGGCCTGATGCCTGTTTACAGAGGATTGAAGTCTGAAGAGCAGGAAACTATGACCTTAGATCAGTCAGGTCATTAAGTCTTTTCCTGTGAGATACGATTTCCGGTGTCACCATCCTGTTTCCACTTTCTGGAATTTCTTCAATTTGTGAATATCTATGACATTTTCAACATTTAGAACTGAGCAAATGACACCATGTGTGGTCTTTCTACCAGGGAATGGTAAAGTCTACAGCTTCCTTTATTCTGAAATTCTGTTGAAGCAGCCTGGATTTGCTCTCAAGTTTTGAGAACATGGACACTATGTGAGACTCATTCTGATCTTATATAATTTTTAAAATAAGCTATTTTTATTTTACCTTCCCGCAATCTTCATTTTCCATTATATTTTCACTTATTAGAATATTTTTAAATGTCAAATGTAGCATGCTCATCCTATTAAACAATGGATTGCAAATCTGTATAAAATTAAGCATAAATCCCCCAGTAACTTTCATTCTCATTCCCTGTTTAACACTGCTAAACTTGCAAAACTGGAATTACTGGGTCAAAGTATTTTTGTATTTTTAATTTCAGCAGATAGTTTACATTATTTTTTAAAAGAGATATAGCAACTTAATCTCTCACCAGTATGAATGTACAGTCCTATATGTTAAGAGCCTGTTTTATATTTTTTCAATCTAAGGTTTGAAAAATAGTTTATTGTGTCTTTAATTTGTATTTATTCAACTACCTGGCAAATTTAGCATCATATCATAGGCTTACTGGCCATTTGAATTTTCTCTCCTGCAAACTATTTGTTTAAATCATTTGCCCCTTCTTCTATTCTCTTGTCATTTTTTATCTGCTTGTCATTTTTTTTATCATCTCATCTGCAGACAATAAAACAAACATTTTTGGTCATTTTTTCTATCGTTTGGCTTTGTATTTGTGATTTGTTATAAAACGCACACGGTGAAGCTTTGTTCCTTTTAAAATCCCTGCACAGTGTTGGCTGCTGCTGTTGAGGCCGGGGTCTGCGTGCACGTGAATCCACTTCTGCAGGAGCTCACGGCGGCACCCCCGGAGGCGTCGACGCCCCTGGTCCCACGAGCACGTTCCCCGCAGGGGCAAAGCGTCCCCACGGCAGCCTGCCCAGCGATGGAGCCGGCCACTCGCGTCCACCGCGTCGCTCTCCCCGGGCCGCTCCAGGGAGCCCTCGGGCACGTGGAGCCACTCAGAGCACGAGGCCGGATGACGCACGGACAAAGCCATAGTCACCTCCACACAGGTCCCTCCTGCACCAGGGACGCCCACGACACCGGGAAGAACTCGGCCTGCTCCTCAGAGTATCTCACAGGTCCCAGTAGAATCCTTCCGTGGTATGTTGGAGGAAAATAATCTGAAAAGTGGCACACTTTCCTATTGCATTTGTAAACCAATGACCCAAAATAGTCCTTTACTCAATCTTCCAGAAATACCAGTGTGTTTCAGCCCCATTTCACAGATTCAGAAACTGTAATTCTTGGAGATAAGACTGACAAACTCCAAATAAAACAAACTAGAGTAGAGCCAGACTGGGGCCAGCCACAGGCTGCCTTGCAGACAATAAAATCCACCTCAGAATTCTGTGAATTAAAAGAAAAAGAATAATCAAATACATTCTGCTAGGCTCTAAATATTTTTAGAATGAGCAACTCTAGAAGCAGTGCCTGGTGGGGTGTTTTCTTCTTCTACCCGTGTACACTGGATCCGCAGTGCGACTCGCTTCCCGAGGCTCCCCCAGCATCCGAGTGCCGGCGTCCACGGTGTCCGCAGGAGCGGTGAGCAGGAACTCAGGCTTCAGCTGCGAGGGAAACGAGTTTCCAGGGTAAACGCACTAACTTTATCCCCTTGGGTTTTCTGTTTTATCTAAAACAGTCTTCCTTTCTGTGTCTGAAATATGTTTATTACAGACAAAGCCCTAGGATCTCAAAATAATAATTAAAAGGAACGTTATTTAGGAAAAGAAGAAAGTACTCAAAATAAAAAGCTTATCTTTGACTCTTGGTTCAAATTTGCTTCATCAGAGGCCACAAGAGGATGCAGCGTGCAATCCTGGAAGGCAAAGCTTCCGAGGTGTGGTGACGCCAGGGGTCATTGTGGGCACCTTCCCCGCCGGGAGAGGATAGCGCAGGGGACAGTGGGGAAGACTGCGGGGAGGATGGCAGAGGACGGCAGGGAGGACAGCAGGGAGGACGACAGAGGATGGTGGGGAGGAGGGTGGGGATGGTGGGGAGCACAGCGGGGAGGTTGCCCTTATAGGCTTGCTCCTGGGTGCCATGAGCTTGGCGTGGTCCTCTCACTGGCCACCCAAGCAACCCCGAGAGGCTCTGGGGCTCCTTCACAGCTGTGCCAGTTTGAATATATTGTGTCCCCCAAACACCATTATCTTTGATGTAATATTGCGTGGGCAGATGTTATCAGTGTTGATTAGATTGTAATTCTTTGAGTGTTTCTTTGGAATCTGCCCCACCCAGCTGGGGGTGATGACTCTGGGTAATTTCCATGGAGGTGTTGCTCCGCCCCTTCAGGGTGGGTCTAAGTTGAGTCACTGGAGCCACGTAAATGAGCTGACAGGCAGAGAGAACTCAGTGCAGCTGTGAGTGATGTTCTGAAGGGAGCCACAGCCAAGGGGGACACTTTGAAGAAAGCACAGGAGCTGAGAGAGTAGCTGCAGATGAGAGACAGTCTGAAGACGGCCATTGAAAGCAGACTCTTGCTCCAGAGAATCTGAGAGAGGACAAACACCCCAAGAACAACCAAGAGTGACATTTTTGAGGAACTGCAGCCTTGAGAGGAACATCCTGGGAGAAAGCCATTTTGATACCAGAACTTGGAGCAGACGCCAGCCACATGCCTTCCCAGCTAACAGAGGTTTTCTGGACACCACTGGCCATCCTGCAGTGAAGGTACCCGATTGCTGATGTGTTACCTTGGACACTTTATGGCCTTAAGACTGTAACTGTGTAACCAAATAAACCCCCTTTATAAAAGCTGATCCATCTCTGGTGTTTTGCATCCCGGCAGCCTTAGCAAACTAAAACAACAGGTGAGGAGATGCCGTGCGCCCGTCCGCTGTGGTCAGAGTGGGACGCGGCCATCCAGGGCAACCACCCCTGGTCGAGCCTTTGCAGGGAGCTGAACTTCAGGAAACGCTGCAGAGGCGCAGCCGCCGGGCCTCACACAGAGGTGCAGGGTTAGGACTCTCTTACAGCAGGATCTGGGGAAGTTGGAGTCTGCCTTGGAGAGGCGACCTCTGCCGAAGCACAGGTAAAGCTTGCTAGCTGCAGCTGGAGGTAACTTTAAAAAATGAACTTGAAGTAAGAAGCTAATTATACAAGATGCACTCATTTTGGAAAGAAAAGTATTATTTAACACATTTCCTCATGTGATATGGCTCCAGATTGTAAAGTGACTTTTTCTGTATTGGAGTTCACTCAAATCCCTTTGTGGGTGCAGTGTGCTTACAGATCTAATTCTAAAAATAGCCCTTTGTGTTTGGAACTTGTAACTAGTCTACGAAGGAGAAGGAGAAAGGCTGCAAGTCTCTTTTTCTCTAGCTGACCACAGGTCAGTGGCCACACAGCACATCCTTTACTACCCCCTTATGCCGGCAGCTGCCAGGGAAATTACTTGAGTGCAGTTGTCTGGGGACTGTGCTCAGTGGGACATCTTTTTCCCACTTCTCTTAGAGTGGATGTATCCCTTGGAAATTTTTCCTGATTTGCCCCCGCATGAGATCCTATATCACTGCCAGACTCTGGAAAGCTCCGCTGGACTCAAAGGGCAGCCAAGGCACAGCCAAGTGCCGTTCATGAGGCCAGTGCACGCGGAGGGCTGGGAAACTCGGCAGGATCTTCTTTGTGCATTTCACCGTGGCTTGAGCAGAAATACAAACCAGATATGACACTGAGGTACCATTAGATTAAAACAAGGTTCCCTCTCTCCCTCTCATAGCTTTATTTTGGAGAACAAATCAACACAGGTGAACACGTGTGCTCCAGCTGAGATCACTAGAGGGGGGGCTGGTAGATCGCGTCTGCTGCCGTGTATGATGGAGTTTACTCTAGGGAGAGACGGACTCTGTCCAGCTCTAAAATTGGCAGCAGGGAGGGGACAGCCCTATTTCCCTGCCCACAGCCTGCCTTCTTTTAAAATTTTATGAAAAGTTCTGAAGGAAAGGAGGACTGTAGCCTTGCTTCTGAAAATCTGACATTGATATTCTGTGCTCTCCAACACATGTGTCTACATAAACTTAAAACAATTTAAATTAAGTAAAATTAGAAATTCAGTTCCTTGGTCAACGCAGCCACGTTTCAGCACTTACTAGTGGCTGCCACACAGCCCAGCGCAGGCCCAGGGACACCTGCCATGGAACAGTCCCTGTGCCACGTGGGCTGTAGACTGGGCATCTGGAACCTCGGCTTGTATTTGCAGAGAATGATATTCTCACGATTCACCTCCCCTCTTCTAATAAAAAGGGGGAAACACAGTACTGTGATGTTGTGAGTCTTGGGGACTAACTGTTGAGGGGATTTCTCCAAGGGATTCTGAAAATAAAATTGTCCGTGAATGTCGCCAGGCAGCTCAGTCCAGCCCCCGCGGGAGGTGAGAGCAAGTGCCAGGTATGTAGTTAGCAAACCGCCCTGTCTGCCTCCCGAGCCCCCCGGCCACCCTGGATCCTGGCTGGAGCCGAGACATCTCGGGTGGACTTCTGGGCAGGGGTAACATGAGGGAAGCTCTGGGATGTGGACGTTGGAGGCCAATTATTTCCTTGAGAATTCATAACTCATCACCTTGGAAAAGACTTTTGTTCTTTTCCCTTGAGTCTCAGAAATCAGGTGAGGGGCAGGAAGGATGTGCGGGCTGGAGGCAACAGGTGTGGCTGCCCGCAGTGGGTGCCATCGCCACCGCAGCCGGCAGATCACGGGAGAGGGGCTCCGCAGGTCCAGGGGCACCAAAACAGCCGCAGAGCAGCCCGGGGCGTGGGGCGGCACCGCCGTGGATGGCAGGGGCTGGAGAGGCGATGACAGACGAGGACGCCGCGGGCAACGCAGAAGCAGCCGCGTAACGTGAAGCTGTGGCAAAAACAGAAGCCACAGCGGCCTAAAAACTGGGCGGCCTATTTCTTCAGTGTTCTCTCTGTGCAACAGCTGGAGAGAAAATTAACCCTTTTGGACTAGAAAAATTTAAGGGAAAAAGGAAGCCCCACGAGTCTGACTCCCTCCTAATTTGGCGTACGAGGCCATGAACAGACTAAATAAAGTGAGGGATGTGCATACCAGGCATATAGGAGCATCTGCCCTCGTAGAAACCGTGATCCATTTCACCCATGTGCTGTTCGTGTCCGTGACCCTTCTCTTCTTTGTTAATGAGGCAATGGGGCACCTAGTTGATCATCTTGGACCAGATCCCACCTCCAGAGGGTGGCCAGGTGCCGGACCGGCCTTCTGCGCTCCCCGAGCCTCTGCGCTCAGTCCTGTATTCGGCTCAGCCTGCTAGTGACCTCTTACTCTCAGGTCACTTGGTGAGGCCATCATTCCATCTTGAAGTCATGCCCTGTTCTGTGTCGAAACAGCCACTCAAGGATGCTGGTGGGCCTTGAAACAGCCACAGAGCACATCAGACAAAGTGAAAATGTAGCACTGCCATTTAGACATCGAATTCTTCATATGCTGGCATGACATGGTACCTTAGAAGCTCTTCAAAAAACTGTCACAGGTCTTAAATTTCTGAAAACACAATGGATTAGATGCCATGAGTGTTCCTCATGCAAAACAACTCCAATGGCTGAAAACAATGTTTTCACAGGATTCATGAAGCTGGCAAGAAAGTACAGAATCGACGGGAGCTAAAATATTGTGTGAGTAGAAACCTTAGGAGGTGAGCGAGCACCACAGTGTGTTTTTGCGTAACAGGATGGACACCAAGTCAAGAAGCCCGAGCCTCCAGCTTGAAGGCTCCCAGTGCCAAGGAAGGGATGTAAATTTAGAGTTTCCCAAGGTGCAGAGACAAATAGGTCCCAATATGAACCTGTAATCCTGGATAACTATGCCCTGTATTAGGATAAATGAGGAATAAACTTTCCTGATGGAAGGAGAACACAAGCAAAGCTTCCAATCTCAGTAACGGTCCAGGAGGAGAGAAAGCCTGAGAATCTGTAACCACAGACACCCTTTGTCTGATCTGCTGTCAATCCCAAACCGTGAACTTTTCACTTCAGATATCATGTTTTTCAGCTTTAGAAATCCCCTATTCTTCATCTCCCATTTCCCTCTTCTGAGGCGGTTTTAGGTTCCTGAGCCCATGCTTTAAAGCCCCCACCGGCTGTCGTTCCTGGACGGCTGCTCTGGTGAAATTTTCCCCTTGGTTATGTGCTGCATTTTCTGCTCTTTGCAGACCTGGTGATTTTTATTGGATCCTGAGCACCGTTAGCTTCATTATGGAGCGCTGAACTTCGCCCTTTCCGCAGCGCAGGACGCTGTTCTGGTAAGCAGTTAGCTACTTGCAGTTCATCTCGTTGTGTTCAAAGCGCACTCTTCAGCTCTGCCAGCGGGGTGCCGAGCAGCCTTTAACCGAGGGCGCCTGTAGCCCTGGCGGTGAGCCACGGCCTCGGGGGCTCTGCCGGCAGCTCCCAGTGTCCAGTGGGGTCTTTTCACCTTGACTGGGGGGAAGGACTATGCTCCAGCGCCACGCAAGCCTGGGGACTGCTCCGCCTGCAGACTCCCGGCCTTTCTCTGCCTGGCCTCGTGGGGTCCCTCTATACGCGGGTGTAGCGTCATACTCAGTAACAACCCCAAGAGGGTCCTTCTACAGACTTCCAGAGCTCTTTCTCCGTGTAGCTCCCTCTCTCCAGCCCCGTGTCCTGAGAATCTCAGCTGCCTCAAGCTCCCCGAACCACAATAATGACTCCTCAGCTCACAGTGCACACGGCCATCCTCGGCCCCGGGCTTTTCTGCACGTGGGGGGGCACATGGCGGCTCCTGGCCTCTCCTTTCTCTTCTGCGTTCCATTGACTTCTGCTTCCGGCTGCTCCGTCTACATCTCTCTCTCTCTGTGGCCTTTCCTGAGGTCTTTGGTAACTGGGTTAAGACCCTCCCTGAACTCACCTTAACTGAAGTCACCGCATCAGAAGGTCCTGTTTACAGGAGGTCACACCCACAGGGATGGAGTGAGTCTAAGCACGTCTTCCTGGGTGCACAGCTCCAAACCACTACAGTTAGTATCAAAAGCATGTAAAGAAAGCTGACAAATCCAGTAGAGAAACTTCTCTAGCAAAATGAGCAAAGCACTTGAAGAAGAACGTCAAAGAAGAGCATGCATGGATGGTGAATAAACATGAAAATATTCCATCTCATGCACACCCAGGGAAATGCTTTAAACCCAGTGGGAGATGGTCAGGAGCTAAGCCGAGCTGCCGGCTGCTGCAGATTGTCCACAAGACAAAGTCAGCGTGGACTTAACCGCGAACCCTTCAGCTCTGAGTGGTGTCAGCAAGAGGCTGCCCAGAGAGAGGTGCCGGATCCCCTACTCCCGGCCCAGACATGGGGCCCTCTCAGCGCTGGGGAGCCCTGGGCGGAAGGCCCCTGCAGGGTGGCCCTGGCAGCTGGGAAGGGGCTGGCCTTGGAAAAGGACTAAATCCTGAGAAAGGGCAGGGAAGCAAAGGGCCACGATCTCCCCCTGCCTGGGATCAGCAGGCCTCAGTGGGGACTCAGCAGTGCGGCAACGCCGAGAGGACCGGAGCCTGGCAGCCTGGGGCTGGGGCCTTGCCTGCAGATGCTGGCCAGGCAGGGGTCCATGTGAGGAGGGCAGGGGTCCATGTGAGGAGGGCAGGGGTCCCCTGTGAGGGGGGCAGGGGTCCCCTGTGAGGGGGGTGGGGTCCCTGTAAGGGGGCGGGGCTCCCATGCGAGGAAGGCGGGGCTCCTGTGTGAGGAAGGCGGGGCTCCCGAGAGGGGGGCACTCCCCGAGAGCTCCTCCAGAAAGGGCGTTTGTACTTGCTACCCTCAGGCCTTCCTAGCAAAGCTGAAGACCCACAAACACAAAAACCCATCATTTCTCCTAGAAGCATCTATCTAGACAAACTATTATTAAAAATATTCCTAGCAGTTTCCATAATATCAAATAACTAGAAACAACCTAAATATTTCCTGGGATATGTAGGTTTTTATTTAAGCATACAATGGAATAATACACAGCAGTGAGAATTAACTGCAGCCATTTAAAAACAAATAAACAATTAAAAAAACATCTAAAAACTGAATATATTACTGAAGGGCACCCTGGCACCTGCAGGCGCTCACAGATCAGCAGGGGCCGTCCTCACGTGGCGGAAGCTTGCGGAGGGGCCTGGGTGGGCCAAGCCATGGCCCTGGGAAGATCCAGAAGGTTCCTGAGCGGCGAGCGGGCCCACAGGGGCTTGCAGCCGAGACCCCTCACCTGCTGGCCTGGAAGCAGCTCGTGTCTTACCGCGGCGCGTGGGAGGCTTCACGACAGAGCTCGCCACAGGCACGCACCAGCGAGCACACCGTGGAGAGAAGTCAGCACCGGCGATGGATGCAAACTTCACGGGGAGCCGGCTTGGGGGGGCTGCGGAGATCGAGCAGAGCCCCCCGGGCTCCAGAGGGAGCCTCGGAGGCGGGCAGAGCTCTTGCCCCTGAAGCATGTTGTGGAAGCTCCAGGGTTTGTTTTATGCCCATCTGCCTCCCCTTCCCATGTCACAGAATCTTGTATTTGTGTGTATTCATCATTTAACACAAGCAAAAAATTGGCAACAAAAGAGACTGAAAATGATAAAAATAATTTGAGATTGAGAGAAACTGTTCATTTGGTTGAAAGGATGGAGTTTGCAAGCCAGATGGAGTCGTTTAATTGCTCAAAGGATAATTGGCTTCTGCTCACAAACTTGTGCAAGTCGCTTAACCACTTCTGTCAATCAGGAATTCTGACAGCTCACAGCCAGCTTCTAAAGGAAAGGCTGGAGCCATGAAGTTCTGCGTAAATGCAGGGTGGCAGTAGTCTTTGTTCTGAATTTTTCTACTACAAATCTCTAAGTTGAAAGATTAAGAGAAAAGCAGAAAAGCAGAAAAGCAGACCTGCAGAGCCAGCAGTACGCTTTGATTTAGTCCTGGGAATAAGGAACAGTTGACGTTTGTTCCGGAAACGCGGCTCCTGGTGGGCAACACGTGCCGTCGCGTACACTGCACCAGCCTTCGCGGCAGCAGCGGAGCAACTGAACCCTGTGGCCGCAAGCCCACGGCACGTCTGCTTCTTTCTTCTGTTACCTAGAGCACTTGGACATGCAACATATCAAGAAAAAAATTTGCAATCAAAACAATGAGCCCATTGCAGGAAAATTTTTGTTTTCAGAAGTCTGAGACATTTTTTAAATAATGCTTCAGAACATATTAACAGTAAATGCTCAGAAAACATGATGCAAACATTTATAGTAGGAAAGGCTATGTTCAGTGGTGTGGCTGCTTCCTACATCTTGTTTCATTTTATTGTTTTTTACTTAATTCATTTTCAGGAAATAAAACGCTTTCTGGCCACAAAATTCGCCTTTGCAAGACACTATTCTAGAACCCTGTCTTATCTTTACAATTCTAAAGGTGCTAGTTTACTTTTACTTTCTTTCTTAGCTGTTTCTCACAATTCAGCAGTTTCTGCATGAAGCCAGATGTTTTGACCCTCCAGGCTTCAAATCCTAGTGCCCAGGAGGGTCAGCCGTCAGTGGCCAGGTGGCCTTGGCTTGTGCCACGTTGTCTCCACCGTGCCCACACGTGAGCCCACGGAGTCCCGCAGCCCGGAAATCTGCTTGTCTCCCCCGTCTAGTCAGTATGTGAACAGCAACCAAGAGTGTGACCGAATGAAAAGTGTGTCAGGGTTGCACGTGCACCGTGCCAGCAGACCCCGAAGCAGGAGGCCTACGATTTGGAAACTGATCGGTGAATCCGGAGACCCCAGCCCAGGAGGGACACAAGCCCCTGCAGCAGCGCCTGAATGGTAGTGACAGACACCAACGCCAGGGAAACGCCTGACAGCTGGAAAATGTGTTTTGATGCAGGAAAACAATTTTGACAATACAGCAATCCCGGAAGTGCTCTCAATCCCTATTTAAGAATTTAACATCAAATTTTGAGTCTTTTATCCAGCGTATAATAACATTACTGATAGAAAAAGCAAAAATAAAAATGACAGGAACAAAAGCTATAAGTGATAAACATCATTCATGACTGAACTTGTTAATATTATTGACAGAAGTTGGACTTGTAAATGTTACCCAGAAAAACTGAGTTAACCTATGCTAGAAATAAGTGCCCCCAAAGGAACATGCACAGAGCAAGAGTTACGATGTGTAAGTTTATTTTTCAGAGAAGTTGTAGGAAAAATCATGGAGGAAAAATGTAGAATTCCCATATACCCCCCTATTATTAACACCTTGCATTAGTGTGGTACATTTGTTACAACTGGTGAAAGAATATTTCTATAACTGTATTATTAACTTTTATATTTACAGTAGGGTTCATTGTACTGTACAGTCCTATGTGTTTCTTTTAATTTTTTTTCTAGTCAACTATACACCTAAAATTTCCCATTTTAGACACATTCAAATATATAATTCAATGTTATTAATTATGTTCACAATGTCATCTTTTACTAGAGAGAAAAACTATTAATAAATTAAAAGTTTGCTCCAAAATTTATAGGAAAATTAAGAGATTTCAATGAAATAATTTCAGAAAAATAAACACGAAGTGGAAAATATTGGAAACAAGGTAATAGAACACTAATTAAATTGCCTTTGTGGAATTTGTTCTGGAATATACCATCTAAATAAAAATTTAGTTATGCTGTTAATATGTTGGATAATTTTGGTTAAATTTTTTGTTTTTGAAACATTCTAGGTGGTCAAAGTACAACAACCATCGCTAAGTCAAAGGTAAGAAGAGAAAAGTGATTGAAAAATATCCCAGACAGTCCTCTAATCCAAGGTCATCCCTCTAATCCAAGGTCATCCCCTCCACCAAACAAACTCACCAGCTTTCAGAGTCTCCCCTTTGCACACACAGTTTTCTGGCTAAAACTCTCATTGTCATTCTGACTTAGTCTCAATTCAATTTGCTATCACAACCAAATCATTCTAACTGTCAAACATCATCCTTTCCTGTTTCTCTTTGATATAATAATTGCTACTTTTTAAAATACAAATCTCATCATGTGATCACTCCACACAAAAATGTTTGGCTGCCAGTTCCAGTTATAAAGGGTTATCTGTGCCAGAGTAGCTCTCCCACCATAAAAAAAAATGAAAATTTTAAGAACAACAGTTTTGCAGAGACTCTTTTCAGGTATTGACTAATAGAAGGTGTAAGACTGTGATCCCTTAGAGAATGAGAACACATGAAGAGAACCCCAGATTGACACCCCCCCTCGCTGCCCAGAAATCACCCCCAAGCCCAGCAAGGAGGTGGGGGCCAAGGGGCCTGGGGACGTGGTGAGCTGAGACGTCGGAGATCGGGGTTCAAAGTTGCTGAGGCAGCTTGAGCGAAGCGGGTTGGGTACCGAGCGGAGCAGCACGTCGGAGAGGGGGCTCCAGAGTCGGAGGGCCCCTGCAGGTCGGCAGCTGAAGGATTTCTGCCCACACCCAGGCCGGGGCTCCATGAGGCCAGGCAGGGCCCGGCCCAGTGATGCCGAGAGGAAAGGACACTGAGTCTCACGCGGAGCCGCGAGATGTTGCACCTCTGGCCCGGCCCCAGGGAAGACGCCCTGCTAGCTCCCTGCCACTCAGAAGGAGCACCCCAAAGCTCGCTCCTTAGGGATAGGGCCACCCTGGTTCTGGCCTAACAAAGCCCATGGCCAAGTTGTGAAGGACCAAGAAGAGCTACGAGCAAACCGACCCCTGTCAGAATAAAACTCAACGCTCCTCAAAGGAAGACAACACAATCAGGACTTCCACACATCGCCCGCTGTGCCCAACAGAGCACCAAAAATCACCAGACATGAAGCAACAGGAAAATATGGCCTGTGATAAAAAATTAAGTACCCCTTTTGCCCGCAGACTAGGATAAAAGCCTAGAATGGCATGCGGGCTCACTCACAGTCTACCTCTCACTCACCTGGCCACACTTGACTTCTGCCACTTTCACCCCAAACACAATTTAAGCAAGAGGCTCGTGACATTTCACAGTGTTTCCTTTACACCTGGACAAACCAACCTCACGTGTACCCTGTGACTTTGCAAGTGTCATTTCCTAGAATTTTCTAGCTCCAGCCTTTCCAAAGTCTATTTTCTACCCTCTACCCTCAGCAGTTTATCATATTCAAAGAAAAGCACAGAGCAAACAGTGTTTCATCTAGGAATATTATCTCTTTGACTGCTCTAAGCAGCCTGCCTCAAAACCTCACACTATTTGGACATATACCTGTTTTCCCAACACACACACACTGTGTATATATCACACACATACATATACACATGCATACATGTATATATACACACACATATATACATATGTATGCACTCATATACGGTTTACACACACAGCTCACACAATATATACACATATACACATATATAGCATATACATACACAGGCATACATATATACACATGTTTACTATATATATACACAACACATACATATATACATATATATGCAATCCGTATATATACACATGCATATATACATTCATACACACATATATAGTATATAGATATACACACAACATAATATATACACATACATACATATGCAGTATATATATATACACATAAAACACAGAGTATATATTGATACACACATATACAATATATACACAAAGAAACACAGACATACATACACATGTATACAATATACATATTTACTTGCACAGCACATGCATACACATGTACATGCATATACACATATACAGTATATACATTTACATACACAAATGCACACATGTGTATATATACATACATAATACATACATACATACACAAATAATATACATATATATTCAAAGAAAACTTTGCTAAATCTTGAAATACTTGATTCCTTAAAATTCAGCACAGTCACTTCAGTTAGAAAAACTAAGCCAGTTTTAAAATGATTTAAACCTATAAACATGTAATTAGAATTTATCTAACCTGCACATTCAAATGCATCCCTTTTTTTGAACACTTATAAAAAATGTGACTTTAAATTTATAAAAGTTCCACGACAGTCTAGCTTGGCTGGAGCTGGTGCTGGGATCATATAACCATACATTCTGCTTCTGTGACTACAGCATAACAAAGAGAAGAGGGCATCTCTGTCTGAGTAAAGAATGGGAAAATCAATTTGCTGTTTCTGTCTGAAAGAAAACTGGAAGTTTCAAGAAATGTTTATGTATTATTATCCTACTGCATAGCACATCATAATTTGGCATGGTGAATACATTTAGCTTGGTACTTATATTATTCTTATTAATTGATATTAATTTCTGCTTCTCAAAAACTATATATACTTAATGCTCTGTTCTCGATATTTGCATTGCTGGAAACTAATAGCAGAGTGATGGAGTATTTATGTTCATCAATTGTTGATCCAAATAACTGCCACAAATAACTTTTTTTTTAGCCAAGTACTTCACTTAATAAGCATTTACTAATCTATCTTATGACAGACCCTAAACCAGCAAGGGGTCCAAAATATATAACTTTACACAAAACCCTCCCATCTTTCTTCATGTTTCAAAAGTAAAACAACTGACCCTCTAAGTTCTAATTATTTGTCAATGTTTTGGCACATTAAAGCTTAGCAATTTATTGCTCGCAGTATTTTCAAAGTGGGCAATATTTTCCCAATATATAGTCAGGAAACTAAGGCTCTGAGTAACTTACCTCTGGTCAAGAGGCTCGGAATTTAATCTCAAGTCTCACTGACTCCAAGGGCAATGGTCGTTTTACTAAATCATAAAAATACAGACTGGGCCTTCTTCAGGGTACGACAAGATGCTGGGGGTCTCCTCTGGAATATAAACCTGGATATGTTTATTTCCAAGCCTTGGAAGTAGCCACGGGAATGAGATGTGAAAATACAGTCCAGACTCCTGTGGTTCTTTAAAAACCAGGCTTTTTCAAAGTAAATGCAAACACGTGGCATACTGTCCATTTTTCTTGCTTTGTCTATGTATTTTCTTCTTGGAACTGAAAATGGTGTGGAAAAATGCATGCTGTGCTCTCGTCTAAGGCAGCAAAACACAGATGTTGTTCAGCTAACATATGTACATGTAACATTTAATTTGGTGTTGATAAGAAGCAGCTATTTATTTTTAAGCAAGTGCAAGCTCAGCAGTGTGCGCACATATGCTGAGGCGTGTGGCTTTATATGGATGTTTAACCCTCCACGTGAGGATCCACTTGGTTTGACCTTGGCCTTGAATTCATCTCGACCTGACTGTCATTGGGCACGTAGACTTTGTTCTGTGTCTTCCCTGTGAGGAGGCAGAATGTGTCTGAGGTCACGCAGACACACGTCCTTTGAGCTCTGAGCCACTCTCTCCTCCATCCCTGAAAACTGATCACCCGGCCACACCTGCCGAGCGAGCCTCTGTCCACACCCGCCGCCACCCCTGGCAGCCCGAGGCCGTGGGACTCCGCTGAGCACCCATGAGCCCGAGCAGTGCCCACAGCTGCCCCTCTTATGCTTTCAGGGCCCCCAGCCCCACTTCCATGGCCCCTTCCCTCTTGGAAATGCTCTGGCCCCACTTTGCCTCTCTTGGCACATCCAAGTCCTCCACCTGGAATTCCAGGCTCTGCCCACTGGACCTCCTCTTCCCTCCACGAAGTCTCCAGATCTACACCCAGAAGCAAAAGACCCGAGCGCTAAGAACAAACACTTAACCTTGCTGAGCCCCAATTTCCTAGTGGAAAGGGTTAATAGGGTGATGCTACAATCTTCTAAGTTGTTATGATTCTGCTTAGGTTAATTCTTCAGGTACACTGAGCTAAAATACATGCACGGTTGACCATTTGATCACCAATGACAAATGTGAATATATTACTTAGGTTCTTCTACTACGTTTTTTGAATGTGGAAAACGCTAAACACATAGACGATAGAGAGTGAACCCCACATCTGCCACCCAGGCTCCGCAGCTATCAGACCACAGAGAGTCTTATTGCCTCGTTCATACCTGTGCTCATCCTTGGATCATTTGAAAACAAATCCCAGACATAATATCACGTCCCCTACGATATGCATAATCCAGCAGGTGTATCTCAAAAGCGAGAGCACGGAAGCATAACCAGAAGCCTGACACACGGAGAGTAATTCTTTAAAATTACCAGGCACCTGGTCTGTGCCCAGTTTTCCTTTTGGGCGCCTTGGGTGCTTTCACAGTAACCCACCAGTGGCTCTGAAAGCCAGAGCTACACCCCTCCAGAAAACCCAGTTAATTCATCTATTAGAAATGTAAACAACAGAGCCTTGGGGTCCACAGGCCTTCAAAGGCCCCTGCTACTAGGCAAAGGCCCAGAGTTTCAGAGAAATTAGTAGGGTCCAGTGTTAATCCATTGAAGGGTGCCCATATTTTTAAAAAGAAAATACTATCAGAAAATATAGTGCTGGGACCAGTACAAGTGACACTTAACTGGCGTGAGATAATGTTAAGAAGCCCACGTGGCGCCAAAATCCCGTGATTTGCACAACAGGGAACGTGGAGGAAAGGAGCCAGTGTGGGTCAGCCAAAGGATGACCGGGAGGCGGCTTACGGCAAGGGCTGTGATTGGACTCCGCCGGGGGCTGAGGCGCGTGTGTAAACATGTTTTATTTGATGCCAACATTTCATTCTTTCACTAATGCATGTAAGAAATAACGAGTGTGTGTTCACTGCCTGCTATGCACGTTCTAGTGGAGACACAGCAGGGTCAAAACAAACGCGAACGCCTGCCTCACGGCGCTTGCGTTCTCGGCTGTAAATCGAGTGGATGCTAGGGAGGGCCATGGACTTCCCAGGGCTGTTCTTTCATTCTGTCTTTGTTCTTTTTTAATTGAATTAAAACTGTCCTCCTCTGCTGGGTGTGCCACAGGCCACACATTCCCTTGTGTGTTTTTTTTAACTGTTTTTAGTTGTACACACACACATGTATGGGCACATACGTGTACAGATTTTCATATGATGTGCACACACACACATTCACATATCTTGGCCCATTTCAGAGAGCGTCTGAGTTTGTGACACCTGTTGCAAAGGAAAATGATTTGCCTTCAGATAGGTACCTTGAGTGTTAAAAGTGCTGTTGAATCATGGGCCTGAGGGAGCTTTTAGGAAGAACTTTTCGATGCGACACGTGCAGCGGAGGCTCTGAGCTGTGCAGGGGCCGGTGCCAGGGTCACAGGGAGCAGGAAGCCCCGGCCCAGCGGAGCTCGGAGTCTCGGGGGGAAGCAGCAGACCCCAAACAGCGAGCTGCCTGTGCGAGCACTGCAGCAGACGCACAGAGTCAAGAAAACGTACATCAACTGCACACACTTCCCAAGCTAACAGAGAGACGCATAATAAATATCTTATTTTATTTTTATAGATTTATTATAATATTGAAATTTTTTCTTGAGAAAGAGCTATCTCTCAGCAGAATTGTTTCTGAAACTACAAGTCCTCTGTTTTTCAATAAAATGGTATAAATAAAATTTCTTGATCTACTTGACTTCAGATAATTACAAATTAACTGCACCTGAATTCAAAATATGTTTTTTTTCCTTCAGCCATTAATCCTCACTGATGTCAAATGAATTCCTCAAAAGCGGCCCCTAAAGCCTCGGGCAGGGCAGCGGGGGACACGCCGCGGCTCAGGGGATAGGCGCTCCCCCAAGGCTGCCTCTGCAGTGTCCAGTTGGCGCGAGAAGAATCTGTCCAGCTCGCCAGCCTGACACACTGGCTTTGGGGTTGGGTCAGCACCTCCGTGCCACCTCCATGGAGAAAGAAACCAGACCCTTCTGCACGCTGGACACCAGTTATTTGGGGCCATGCTTCAGCAAACACCTGGAGTACCTGACGGAAATACCCACGGAGCTGGGCCCCCAATGCTCCCGGTGGCTGGGTCTCAGCCCCTGAACTCCGGGGCTGTCTCCCCCACAGGACCGTCCACCCAGCCCCTCCCCAGGACCTTCAGTGTCCACCTAGCACCTCTCTCTTGCTGCTTGTCTGTGGAGCTGCTACAGTTCATCCAAAATAAGAAACAGAGTTGGTTCTCTTTATTATAATAATGGCTTGTTGCTTACTCAAACAATCCAAGTACAAAGTGTACGTTGGCCAAGAAATTAGACAACTTGGCCAAGAAAAATATTTATCTGCCCCTGCTAAATAGGCTCTGTTAGCTGTGTGACATGGCTGCAGACAAGTATGTAAACCGGGGCTCACTGCCTCCCCCCACCAACAGCCCCTCCCCATCCCCGCCCCCACCTTGCTTCACCATCACTGCCCTGGGATGGATTCTAGCCTTGCACCTGTACACTGGCAACAGCATCCTAGCCCGTTTCCCACCACAAAATGTGCCTCCTCTGCTTCGTTCCCCTACCGGAACTAGAGCCATCTTTCTAAAATCCAAACCTCACCAGGCCACTCTCCTGTTTAAAATCTGTCCATCGCTCTATGTCCAAACTTCTTAGCATGCTGTGAGGTTCTTCAAGATGTGCCCATCTCCCAACATCCCCCTCCTGATTTAAGCCCCAGGGAAGGCATCTTGCCTCTGTCCTCCAAGCCCACGCTCGTGTTTTCACGCCCATTCTTTTCAGTGCTCTCCAGAGCTCCCGCCATGACCGTCTCTGCTCCATCCTCCTTTCACTGTGGCCTGGCCTCTCCAACCTGGGGCAGCAGCAGAAGGCCACGTTTCCATTAAAGTCTCACGTTGCACAGCAGACTCCAGGCTTCACACCCCAGCCAAGTCCCAGGTTCCCACACCATCCCAGGCACTATGTTATGGGTGCTCAGGAACGAGTCCTTCACGGTTTCCTCCAGGTTGCGTTTCCAGCCATCACGCTCTTCCTTTCTGAAACAGTAGCCTCGCCGTCTAACAGAACAAAAGAACAACTGCCAAACGAAGTGACAACTTCCAGTTTCCAGACTCAGATCCACCCTCTGCGTGTCCCGGCAGGGCTGCGTCACTGACCAGGGCATCCCTCCACGAGACCGGGGTCGGCTCCTCCCCTGACGTGAAGGCTGTCACGCGGGCCCAGGGAAGGGAGACGAGCCCTGCTCCGTCTGAACTCCGCCTCCCCCGTCCAGTGTCTCCAAACCAGTCACGTCCTAGGATGACTGACGGTGGGAACACTCACGTCCCCTTGGGGAACCCCATTGTCACCCCCAAGCATATGGTCCTAAACTGTAGCCCCAAGTGTGGCGAAATCACATCACAACAAAGCCTTGGACTCCAGTGCATTCTGGGTTATTCTGTCTTCAATATTTTGAGCAGGATGTCAACAGTGGAGAAGCAAAAAGTCCAACTCTCCAGCTGAAAAGGAACAGAGTACAAACACGCACACATTGCCTAAGTCCTGTGTTCTCATCAACCATCACAAATCCATGAGGAAAACCGGCACTCAGGGCCTTGTGTCGCTCGCCAAGAGTGAACGGTAATGGCCTGAGTTCTGACGTCCGCATCGAGGAGCTGGGTCGCCAGCTTCAAACTTTGCCACAACTTTAGGGACCAGGTTTCTTGTTGATGCATTCAGGCTCATTATGACTTTAGTTTTCCCAAGACCAGTGGGGGCTCAGGATAAGACCACTCCCCAGGAGTCGGGGGGTCCTCTGGCCAGGGAGGGATCTCTGCTCTGCTCCCATCAGAACTCAGCTTCAAGAGTCTCCTTGCAGTTCTGGAATGAGGCTGAGCCTGGGAAGCGAATCGTCTGCCGGGACACTGTTCCCCATACCCCCGCTCGCCCCAAGCCTGAGAAAGCCCATCCCTCAGGCCCCTCGGTGGCCATCTACAGCCCCCCTTCCAGCCCCACAGGCAGGGCTGGGGCTGCCCCTGCTCACGCCTCGCTGGTCCTTCCCAAGGCGCCGAGCTCACCTTTCCAAACGGGCTCCTGCTCCAGGGCCAGGCCCACGTCAGTCTTGTCTGTCTGTCCCCAGTGCCTAAAACAAGTTGGCCTCAATAATATTTTTGAAAGAAAATTATTTCCTCAAATAATGGATTATTCTGGCCCAGAGTTAAATTCCATATTCTTCCTTATTAAGAGTAAAAAGCCAACAAAAACTACAACAATAACCTAGTTTGAAGCTTTAAAATGGCAGATTTTTGGCTTCTTCTAACTGTACACAACTAAACATCTCCTGGGGTTCTTTCCATCCACACGGATCCTGTTATGCTTAATTCACAGACGTGCTCTTCACGTCAACATCCAGCAGCAGGGATGCAGTTTCTTCAATAAGCGATTCCGTGGCTCAGGCCGTCTCCCCATGTCAGGCAACCCCGCCACTCCACCGTCAATGTCCTATCTGCCACCTTGGAGGACAGTCTGGAAGGTTCTTCAGAGCTAAATGCCATGCTGCCACCCAACCCCGCTAATGCACTCCTGGGTATTTACCCAAATGAGTCAGAAAGTTACATCCAACACAAAAACCTGCACAAGAATGTGCATGGTGGCTTTATTCATAATTGCCAGACCTCAGAAACACCAAGATTTCCTTCTGTAGGTCAGTACATAAACTGTGGTCCAGCCAC